>JADLZN010011345.1:0-26078 GCA_018155175.1 Sinocyclocheilus anophthalmus
TTTATTAAAAATTATTGGGAATGAGAGGGGAAATGAGGCCGCGTCACATAGATCACAAAATGAATTGGAGCTCCCACAAAATATTAATTTTCTGCTAGAGTAAGCATTTAGCCCAAACACTATTGCTAAGAATTGACTGATTGATTTCTTTAAAAATAAGATTTAAGACTAAATCGCTTTGTGGTCAGCAGAAGACGCTAGAACCCCTGACAGCTAAATCTCACCTTTGGTGTGCTGCAGGATTCTCTGTAAAAGCACCGGGTACTTTGTTATGCGCTGAGTCACCAGTAATATGCACTCTGGGATGCCCAGACGCCGGACAACACTGCTGCTCATTTTTTTCTGGAAACAAGAGCACATTGAAGATCATTAGGTATCTTGGTCATTCGTCCCACTAAATGCACGAACATAATGAAGTGAGGCATTTACCCTGATGAATGCCTGGAAGTGTTTGTCCCTGGCGTGCAGCTCCTTGTAGAAGTTCACTGCTTCACTGTGTCGACTGCAAAATCTGCCATAGATTTTCTTCATGTTTTCTGCATTGGAGTCTGAGAACTGACGCACATCATGTGGCATAAATCAAAACAGGAGCTTGGATATGAACAATGAATCTTCTGTATAATTCAAGTTGACGTATGCATGTCAAACTGAACCAAACGCCTTTTTATGCTAATAAGATATAATTTAACACAATATAACGCAACATTACCACCCACAAGTAATGTAGTATAGCAAACTTAGTAATATTACTATACTTATGTATTCCCAAACTTTATCAACCAAACCCCTTCGGCCTAAAATATTTACTTGAAGTATCATCTGAGATAAATAAGTTAATATTTTAATCTTACAACCACTTATCTATTTTTTTTGTCTGCCACAGCACAGTTTTTTGATGTTGGTTAATGGTCACATGAAGTAGTATTAATGACATAACAAAAAAAATTAACTAGTAAAGTCTTATATGTAATATATACTGTGTGAAATTTTTTTTATTTTAAAAAGATTTTTAAATTAGGTATAATTACCATTTCAAATTTAGAATTACATTGATTTTTACAGATTCTTATTTCTTTACGAGTTCCCAAACTCTGTTTGCGCATTCTTTTCTGAAATCTAAATTCATCTGTGAAGATAATGGTTCTATACACACTGCTTATGATTTTTCCCCCTTTCTCAACCACTTTTTCTTTCATCACCAGAACTTGCATAGAATAATAATACAATATAATAATTCTATAGAAGCATCATTTCTAACTCCAATTTTTACCAGTTTTCAGAGTTTCAACCCATTAGTAAGCAAATGATCGTGCACATGAATTATATGACGTGCAGGATTAATTATTAGCCTACATACTGTTTACTTTTAAGACAGCAATACCTGTGAATATAAAAGTAAATTTAAGTAAATTAACAATAAAATTTTCTAACCATTTAGACCTATAAAAGTTAGGCCTAACAGTGTAAGCTGCAAGTATTACAGATATCAAATCTATCCACAGCTGAAGAACGATGTATAACAGTTTAGTAAGGTGAGTGCCTATCAAAACGGTTGTGCATTCATAGTAGCATTAATGGTTTTACATTAAGTGGCAACCCAACAAGTATAGGTACACAAAATAACAAAAAGTCTTAAATTGAAAACGCATGAAACTTATTAATATAGATAATGATTATTATTAGGTCTCCCAGGTGGAAAAGACTCTCCTATCCTGTTGATATGAATCCATCTGTCCCTTTCAGATTGCTCCTTCTTCCTCTCTTGCAGAGGGGACGCAAGAACGACTGGAGCTCCAGGAGATATTACAGCATGGGAAACATCTTCTCAACAATGGCCTGCCAGTTTCCTGGAGATCGTCAGCGCTTAATTGTATCCCATCAGATTTTCATGATCCGTAACGTCCGCATGTGGCATTTGATCTGCGTCGGAGCAGCTCTGGATGATGAAGGAAGGGATGTTTAAGATTGTACAGTATCTGGAAAAGCAACATTTGAGCTATTATGATTATCGATTTTCTGAGCCCGTGATTGAAGATGTGTTAAACCTCTTTCGGAGTTGTGCCATGAAAGTTGCGCGTCAGGTTATACCCAGTAAAGGCAACAACTTTCACAACAAAAAACTTACATCTTTTCAAATAATAGATCCCCGCAGAGTTTATTTAGATCTTGAAAACTATTATATTTTTATTAATTCGCTCCCTCCCCACTTTTTATAAAAAAAATATTTGGGGGAACAGGTAGGGGCTGGACATAATTCAATATACACTCCTGTATCGCGATCTATTTTTTTGCAATACGGATATGATTTTAACCATTTCGTATTCGATAACATTACCCAGTGTTTCCCATAGATTGATTTATTTGTGGTGTTTGACTTCGATGAATAAACATGAGCACTACACGTTTCAAAATCAAAACACCCCTTTGTATGGGTGTGTTTATATGAAGATGCTATGAATGTGGAACCGTCAGTTGGTACTACGCCATACAAGTTATGCTGATGAATCGTAGCGTCATTCGCACGCGGATAGCTGCTTCGATTCTAAGCCGTTACTGGTAGACAACCGCCAGTTCCACCGCTCCTCCACAGCGCCCCCCTGGGCTGGGGCAGACAAGCAGTCGCATTTCAATAATAAACCCATTCCAGCAACATGTTTTGGTGTTGCTCTATTTTTTTGTTTTATGAAGCAATCGGAGCATGTTTCATACCGTATCCGGTTATGCACGGTCAATCTATGACGATAATCAGTCTAATACCAGTCAAAGTTTTTGAACGGCAAAGAGTTTACCATTGTTTCTTAAAGGAATTATCTTTCGGCACCAAGCCTGCTTTTTGGCTAATATGCACCAATAAGCCGCACATTTTGAAATATTATTACTATTTTACTGCTTTCTATTTGAATATATTTTAAAAAGTAATTTATTAATGTGATTTCAAAGCTTAGATTTCAGCTCATTACTCCAGTCTTCAGTGTCACATCTTGGTTATGCCTTCATGTTAATCATTGAATATCGATATTTAAAACAGTTGAGTACATTTTTTTCGGGATTTTTTGATGAATAGAAAGATCAAAAGATCAGAATTTATCTGAAATAAAAAGCTTTTGTACAGTATACACTATTCCATCAAAGCTCCTTTTTTTTAAAATTTATATTATTGAAATTTATTCCATTCTTTTTTAGACTACGAGGATGTTTAAATTGATTCAAAAGTGAGCTAAAGAAATTTATAGGTTACAAAAAATGTTCAAAGTTTCCGCTAAAGCTGTCTTCTGAACTTTCTATTCACAAAGAAAAACTGAAAAAATTACGCGCTGTTGCAGCATCATAATAATAATGTGTTTTGAGCAGCAAATCCGAACCTATTTTTTAGAATGATTCTGAAGGATCATGTGACGTGTAATGATGCTAAAGCTCTGCTTTGAAATCACAGGAATAAATGACATAATCAAATAGAAAACAGTTATTCTAAATAGTAAAAATATATCACAATATTACTGCTTTTGCAGTATTTTAGATCAAATACGGCAGGTGGTGAGCAGCCTGAGTTTCTTTAAAAAACAATAAAAATATTACTGTTCAAAAACTTTTGACAGGTATGTTAGCCTATAGTTTGAAGTTAAATATATTAATAATTAATAAGGTGAGTCTGAGGTGTTTATTTGACAGTGATTTCACATTTTTTGTTTTTATGAAGGCTAAATACCAATAAAAGGGGAACATTTATTATTTGCGCCATTTTTTTCCCTAACAATATTATATAGTTTATCAGGAGTAGGTTTCATTACGAGTTTGGCATCCAATTTCATATTCATTTTTCAGAAGCTTGTAGGTACAGACATCCTTTGTGGGCATTCTTGGCAGTTTTTTTTAGGCTTTTAATTAGTCGTTCCACACTGCGATCGGGAATTATTATTGATGACCGACCGAATCTTATTAAGAATAATCGTGATAGATTACACTGTTTGCCATAATCGTCGCCCTCGAATAGGTTTTATTTAGTATATTTAATCAATCCAATCATTAATAAATTATCTTATTGTGTAATTTTCGTTTTTTACGCCTTTGTTTCATTTTATTTTATACACTTCAGTACACAAATGAAAAGGAGAAGTTGCCTATCGCCCACTAATAGGTAGTATACATAAAATATCTTGGTTTATTATATAAATATATGCTTACCTGGTTGTTTTTAGTTCTCTACGTTTTTCAGTTAAAGCTCATTAATAACCTTGTTTAGCAGACACTTTACCCTGGACACATTCTGCATTCATTTAGTCAGAGCTTGTGAATAAAAACTCACAAAACAGCAAATGCCTTTGAACATAAACTAATGGAAATGCATTCAATTCTAGCATAGTCCTACCATAGATGACGTCTTGTCTCTTGATGACATCCTTCTTGAGTTGCTTCAGATATTTCTTATCTACAGTAAGGCTCCAGGAGTCAGCCTCCAGTTCCTTAACATCTGTTTCAAAGTCTCCCATCAGCCGGCTGTCAACCATCTCAGTTCCTTTAGCGACAAAGAAAATGTTTACTCAAGCATTACTAGAAAAATTAACGGGAACACCACCTTTTTAAACCCATCCCCTATCCTAAATTTAAAAAGTCTTTTCACTGATACGGAAACCGTGCAGGAATGGACAGGAAATCACGAAGTTACAACATGACAAACACAGGCCTCAGATTCTAAACCAGGTCTCCCAGACGAGATCCCCATCCATGACACTACCACTAATTATTACTTGTCATTTGTTTGAAAGGCTCCCCTGACACTGTGAGAGACTTGGCTGTGGACCTTCATCTAGGATCAGTGGACGTTGTAATTCCTTGTTGGGTTTCCGTTGGAGGGAGTCTGTGGATTGAGACAGATACCGCCTGCTTCTCAGAGGCATATCGTCAAACCTGCAGGAAGAGGTTGAGGTGCTGTGGTTATAACAGAAGGCCAGTCAGATCAAGTGTCCTACTGACAGATTCACTGGCTGTGAATCAGTATCTTCATTTGTAAGAGTCAGCAATTCATTTGTATGTTGGGAATGGCATAATACTACCACACTACTCCTACTAAGAATGCAGTATGCATGCTTTGCACAGTATGAACATTGTCTATATGCACTTAACACCAATATAACCTATTATATTTGACCAAATGTGAATAATATTAGGGACACTGTGCTAGATACTGTTTCCCACCAACGTAATAAGCTTGACTTGATCTTTTTATTAGGATTATAATGTCTACAACTGTCTACTTAGTGGCTTACTTGATTGAACTTCCAAAAGGTAGGAAGTTTCAACACAAAATTAAATTCAAACACACAATTTCTGCATAAATTGGCAAGATGATAACTGGACACATGTTGATTGTAAACATGCGACATAATGAGGTAATGTGCATGTCATTGTTAATTCATCATTGCATAGTGTATAGTTTCACATGCATCGTTTTTTAAACAGTCAGCAGTAAACAGTATATACTGTGCAGTGAACTGTAGTATTATTATATACAATTATAGTATTTATTCACCCGGTTGTGAAGTTTGACTTCTTTTATGTTGTTATTGGCATTATTTCATTAATTTTAGCTGTGATTTTGTTGCATTTGTGTTCTGGATCGCTATAACATTTTTCTACATTAAAAAAGCCTCACACTGTGTAATATATTATAATACATATACTATTATGTAACGATTAAAATGCAATAGATAACTAAATAAATAAATATATAATAGATATTTTTTTTATATATATATACATATAAAATATATATATATTTATTATATTATAATAGACCCGATTATATACTCTATATAAAAATATTACAACGGCAAACTTATCTTATCTTTAAAATTATACAACCATTATAACACGGACAAATACCTTGTTGGTGTTACGTGTTTATGCACGACACCGTGTTTCCTCAATATTGTTGCATGGGACATTTGCCTTTTCGAGATAGGTTCTCTGTGTGCATAGGTGGCATAATTATCTCTGTTTGCGGTCTGTCTGTGACGGGCCTCATTATCACCGTACTGGTCTCTGGAGAAAAGATACACCCAATCAATTGAACCTAAATTATATGAGCAATAATAACGACTAAACAGTAAATTCTAACCTACATCCATGACACTAAACTTCCCCAATAATAGATTTTGTTGATAATTATTCAATACCCCATAGGTCTATTTTTCTCTTCTGAGCATGCCCACCGGAGCAGAGCGTTTGGACCGAGTCTGAAGGTATGAGCGAAGTCTCTTCATCAAAGAAATCACTTCGCTAGTGTCAGGCACGTTCTTAACTGTCTGTTCTGAAAAAAAGAAAGAAACTTCGCCAAGAATGTGCTCATAAGGACGCATTTGGTACAGAATGCTGCCGAATGAGCCACCCATCTCAGCGGGGGGGTTATCAAGGTCGGAAATCGGTGGCGTTCTCCAGATTGGTCCCATCCATGAAGGCCGTCATCCTGGGCGATCTCTCGTTCGCTATTTTCTGTAGTGTGGCCGAGGTCCTCTCTAAGGAGTATGGCATCTACTGCGATAAAAGGACCGCAATGTCATTCTAGTGGCAACGCACCAGCTAATATTTGAGATGCTTTGTGGTTTCGACTTCTGAAAAGTATGTCGAGATTTTGATAGGGGACTTTAATAATGGTTGGATCGAATGAGGTATTGGCCCCAGATTTTCCTCCCGGTTTTCAGCCCTTCATTCTTTGTTTTTCCCCCCCCCCTTTTTTTTTTTCCCCTTCTTTATTTCTCCTTTTTTTTTTCCTTCGCACGTCTGACTCTTGCTTCTCTCATGGCGAGTGAGGGGATCTTTCGTATGTTTTTCATTCAAAAAACGATAGAGAACCTCCATGGCTTTTCATTAGGGCCTCATGGAGCTGTGAGTTATCGTTTGCCAAAGTGGACATCCTAGGCGAAATAACGCTCCCAGGCCCTCTCGGATGAGAAGTCATCACATGATGTGTGTGAGGAATGTGAGGTTTAACGATGGGCCGCGTGAGTGGCAGACCCTCAGGTTCCCTGGTAAGGCTGGTTGGGGGTACGCCTGCTGGTGCTTCTTACGCAGAGGAGAGGAGGGTTGAGGGGCGGGGACGTTGGCGAGGGGGTCCTCCGGTGGACCGGACCAGCATCTTGTCGATGGTTCGCGAGGTGGGTCACCGATCAGTAGTTGTTTAGAGTAGAAGTCAGGTTGCGTTTCGTAGGACTTAATCGACTTATTAATAAATGGTTATTGATCCAGACACTGCTGTTTTCATATCAGTTTTCTGGTGTGCTGTGAAATCAACAGAGCCTTCCCTGGGGTCCGTCTGGTGGGGACCAGTGACTTGGCGGGGTGGGGTCTGGTTTCGATGGACCAGCACACGTTTATCACACTACATTTGAACAAATTCCATGCTTACACCCTCAGCGGTGTTGCCTGCCAAATTCATATAAGCATACTGAATTAAAATTGGGTAATATTAAATGAATGTTTCACCCAAAATATATCGGTCACTCAGTTTACTTCAGTGAGTATGAAAATGGTCGTCCAAAAATCTCCGGGTGCAAGTACCTTAAATCTACGGCTATTTTTTTTTGCCAGTGTATAGTGACGACAGGGGGATCATGAGGAACTTAAATAAGAATTGAAAAAAGTTTTCACATGTGGTTTGGTTAAAGGTAATATGTTTAAACTGAGTAGAAATTTTCATCAATCCCAGGCTAAGATGGCTTATTTTAAGCGTAAAGTACTAAATTAATGAAACTACCAGGAAAAAAAGGTATTTTCATCCATGATAGTTAGTTATGACTAAACCCTGGTCTTAAATAAAATGAAAGGGACCCCAGGGATCTGTTATTTTTTTCATATCGGTGATTATTGTTGATTACAGGACATTGTAAAAGACAAAGAAAAAAATAAACAATTACACTATTTAACGGGGTACAACACATCTTACTGAGCGTATCTTCTCTCCTAAGAATAAGAAGTCTGCCTTTTCATTCCCTTTCACAACCAGTAGTAAACGTGTTGGGCGTGGTAAAATGTATAATGGTTTGAAACGACTCTTGGTGACCTACACCACATGACATTGAGCTCTAAGGGTAATAATCTCCCTACAAATATTATTCCAAAATTAACAGTAACTGATATATACACGGTATTTGTAAATTATCTATTTGTTCTGTGATGGTAAAGCTGAATTTCCGTACCCACCCACGACATAGTACTCAGTTTCAGCGCTTCACCCAGATCCTTCAGGAAAATCATCGCTAACATTCGCTGATTTGGTGCAGCACCACATTATCTCGTTTTCTATTCTTTCCGATTCCGAACTTTTTGTACTATCCGACCCCCCGCCCCCCCTGTGTTTTTTGATTCACAACGAAGATCTACACATTATATTTTAGCACATTCAATATATTTTTACAGTGTATTTTGTAATACATCTATTGTGACTATCAGATTTCTGACACGAATCTTTGTTATCGCTATTTCTTCCTTCTTGCAATCTATTGCATCTTTTTTGTAAGATTCTTACAAGTGCAATTCCTCACTATATCATTACTAGTATCAATCCTTTTTACTGGCTCTCAATTATTTAGATCACAGGTCGCTTCATAATTGGCAAACCCCTCCATCATATCAAGCACGCAATTTATTTGACACTCTAACATTCCGCAACACTTCAATGGCTCCATTCTGCGTTTCCCTGCCTCTACACATTTGTCTTCATTCATCCGCTATGCGGCCCAAGACGTTATCATGAGTGTGCAGTCATCATATAGGATTTGATTTTTCATTCACATGCCTTGCCATATGTCATGCGCGGTTCACGTGTACCCTGTCTTCTTAGGCCAGAGCACAGTCTGTGACATCCTTACGATCCCCTATCCCCACCTCCCACTAAACTTTACACCCACCGGTCCATACCACCTTCTTTGACTTCCTGATCGCCCGGACTTGCTCGCACCTTTTTTGCTTTTCAGATCACCTCAAGCGAGCTTATGGTAGTTGTGTGTAGTTGACCCTTAGACCCCCCCTCGCCCCACACGTCTGTGTGCGGCATACTTGATAAATGCCCCTGAATCCATACTGTCCGCAGATATGGTAACTCTCTGAGATCTACCCGCATGTGTGTACGGATATGTTGCACCAGCTCCGCTCGGACTGCCGGAGATTGAGTACCTCGTGGCCGGACCGACCTGGAGGCATTGTGCGGGAGGAGGGTGGATAGAGTGATCCAGTGCAGCGATCTCTCGCCTATGGGCCAGAGTGACGCGGGGACGTCAGGTCAGTACTCCGCCGGTGCGCGCACCGCGGGCATCGCTAGACATACCACTACTGTGTGCGATCAGCGCCTGCTTTGCAATGCGGTAGGGCACTGAGCGACACTCAGTGTGAACCTTGATTGGTCCAGTGGCGCTCGTGGGATGTGGATAGGTCTGCAGGGCAGCGGGGGGAGGCGAGTTTGTCCGCGCGCGTGACCTTACCGCCAGTCGCGATGCGGTGGACTCTGCTCTGTTGATCTGCGGGAGCCTCTGTGGATGAAGCGCTGGTGTGGCGCCACCACTCTGGCCTACTGGGCACTGGCAGTGTCGTGTTCTGCCACACCACGTGTGCGGATGGCCTGGTTGCACAGTTGTGCTGCACCCGTATGTGCACAGTCCTCGGGAGCCACCACAGTCACGTGTTCCCCTGTGGTGCCACGGATTGCGATCTTTTGCCCGCACCACCGTCTGAGTACGAGTGCCTCTTAACACTTTTTGATCTTTCCCACCTTAATTACGTTCGCTACTACTCAGCGTTGGCATCGCGGTTAAAATACATACATACTCACTACCTTCAGCCGCTTTTCGACATTACCACTGTTCCAGCTTCAGGTCCCGAGACTTCTCCGCCCCGACCCATGCTTCCGTGGTCCTGCTCCGGATAAGGTTTTACACATCCTGTTCCTCTCTTTCCCCCAACCAAAAGACCTTTACCCCCCAACAAATTTTTCCCCCCAAAACTATAAAAAAACACATTTTAACCATATAAATTATGTGCGGACCATTTACGCTTCTAACTGCTCCCATCATGCTAGCACTACAGCTCTGTTATATACACGAATAATGTATATCTATTTTTTATTTAAGTCAGGTCCCTTCAGGTGGTTCGTCAATAGTTAATTGTTATATAACATGTATATTACCCATTAACTTAATAAAAACCCCACAACCCGCTTCTTTACAACCACTCTGTGCCTACTTGGACGTGTGTTGCAGGACCCGCGTGGTTTTCTGTGTGGAGTAAACTGTGGTTTAGACTTCTGTTAGCCTTTTGTTCCTCTTTCTTCCCTCCCTCTTCCCTCTTCCCCTTTCTTTCTCTCCCCTCCTTTTCCCCTTTCTTTTTCCCCCCTTCTCTTGTACCCCCCCATGAACCTCGAGTTTCATGTTTGTGGCACACTGTTTGTTCAATGAGTTAATATCTGCTTGTGCCCTTAGATTTACTGCATTACATTATTTTGCTCACTAACCACTTGTGAACAGAAGGATGATTGGAACTGTGATTTTCGTGTGTGCATCAAGGCATTGGATATGACGTGCGGTGCGCGCAGGGTGCTGTTCATCGCCGGGTCACTAGGATCCTATCCTCTCGTAACGCGTCTGCCCGGTTGTCGGGTTGGCCAGCCTGGTGTGATTCTCTAGCGGGGCCTAATATGACCACTCCTTTGGTGTCAGACGGTCAACCAGGCTTCATGACCTGGACCGCGAAGGCTTGAGTCGTGGCGCTTTGGCGGCAGCAGCAAGCGTCCAGCCAGTATGGTGTCAGGCGAGCCACATTCGAACTTGTCACCGGACCACAAACAGGCCCATGATTGTGGCGAACACATCCCCTGTCCCTTATTGCAAATATTGGGACATTTTGTACGGGCGTCTCCCCGATTGCCATACTCGAACTATCTCTGGCGGGTTCCGGGTACTAGCATAGCACGAGGAGCACGGTTCACACAGAAAATCCCTCAAATAAGGCACGGTGATACTACTATGCCGCACGATGCCTCTGGACCCATACCGTGTTGACCCATAAATGGTTGCGAATCCCCCCAAATGTGGGGCGCCAATTTTCCGCACAAATCACTGTAGCTTTCGTTGTTTCCCTTATCTAGCACGGCGTAGGGGGGGCTACAACTAACCACTTTTTTCTTCCTGTGGGAAACCTTTGCTTATTAATGAACAAAAACCTTAAACCAGGTGACTTACACCAACCTGGTGCATCATAGTGACATAAGTCATCAGCCTATCTAGTGATCGTTACAGCCCATCACACCCCTCGCCATCACTCTGTGTGTCCCGGACTATATCTCTCTCCCAAGTATGCAAGCTCTCTATAATGCCTGATCGGTGCAACCCATCCGGTGGTCCTTACAATCGTGGTTAAGGCTTGCCACATGGGCAGCTTCCACAAAAAAACAAAAAAACCAGACTAATATTTGCATTCCCCCATTTTTTTCCCATTTATGGCATTATTTATGTTATAAAACGCGTATACATGTATATTGCAATTATAAACCTCCTCGATAATCCTTATTCTATATCCCACACATAGACCGATTAAATAGATCAACTGATAGTGGGGAAAAACTAGTGTACCTGATTCATTATAATCCAGTAAAGCTTACTTCAAACCCTAAACAAATACCTCTCTTTTATTATATCCATATCTTCTCCTATATATTACTCTATTTACGTGTCATACATAATTAAATGACTGCATATAAACAGACACAAATGGCACCCATTCCCTATGTACAAAGTACCCCAGGAAATATACAAACATTGTTCCTTAACTGTGATGATGCTGATTGAGACGGGGACATTGAACTCACGAACACGTTCAGATTCAGCGTTGCACCTAGCAGCCTACTGGCGCCGGAGTAAGAATCAGCTACAGTGTTATAGACGGACACGTTATGACACGACATACACATTATAGACACGCCCAGCAACACTTAAAACGAATTGGTCAAGTCAGTGGCGAATTTAGAATTCATCCAATGAGCTCTGAGCTCTTAGTAATATCGCTACCATCGAGTGCTGCGGCTACCTCTGGGCGGCCTATCTGGGGAGCGCTGTTTCCTAGAATGAATGGCCGCGGGGGCTCCGCTGTGCTCGTGGAGCTCGTGCCTGGATGCAGCATCCTCTGTCGGGGTACCAGACGGTGTTGCGCATGGTGACCTAGAGGGTGATGAGGGGCTTTCTCACTCAGTAATTATCTTGAGTCCCAAAAGCTAAAGCGGCTGCTGCAAAACAAAAAACGCGATAACTTTCTTCCTCTCTCCAGTAAGTTCCGAAAAATGGTCTTTTCTTGGCGCCCCCAACTCCAACTATTGCCGGTCGCTTCCTTGACTCCCGGCTATGACTAACATATGTGACGTGGACCGTCAAGGCGACCGTCAACTGTTGGTTCACCACATTTGTCCAAAGATCTTTTTATCTAACCCGAGTATACGAAACCCCATATTAATGTTGCAAAACCAGGGCAAGAAATGATGACCGAGTTTACTATCCATTTCACTGTTTGGCTCCGACTGCACCTTTTGCTATTACTGTAGATCAAGACCAGATATTCCGGTATAACGCAGACTATTCGCCAAAAACAATACCCGCTACTCTTCCTGGGCTATTTTCCACAACCTGCCCCAACTGCACAGTAATGTGGCCTCCATCTCGTGCACACGATTTATTTCCACAGAAATTAGTCTCAGTCTGTACCCATATTAGCGTAAAAAACTCGCTCAGCCCCTTCCATGACGTCTTGATGAACATAGCCCAGCGCGTTCTTCCACCCCATTCTCTCGGACGCGGCGGGAGTGGTGGGCCGACGGCCTTCAGTTGCCCGTCCTCTGGTTAGAATGTGCGCATTAGTTCTACACACGTATTAGGTATTAACGTGGAGCACATTTCCATCCTCAGCTTCTCTAGACTGTCTCGTGTCGCTGTGGTCGGATTTCTTTGTGTTTGTTTTTTTTTCTGTAGCCGTGCGTCGTTGATGCTGCGTCGTATCGCGCTGGTTTGCAGCTAGTTGATCTTTGTTGGTGGGCAGTGTAGCACTATTGTTGCGGTACTGAGCTGTCCACTGGAGTGCGTCGCGTAACATGATGGAGATCTACACTATGCCACCACACCAAAACAAAGTGCTTTCCACACGGCCACTGAAGATTCCCCTACACCTTTTTGTTTCCCCATTTATTACTCATAAACAATTACCAACTCAATAGCATCGAGAGTGATAGCCTTCAAAAGCATGTTCAGATCACTGTACTACGTTTGAATTATGGCTGTGCATCTCTTCTCTTAGTGTAACTATAATAAAGGACACCTTAGCCAATGTGTCATTATCCATTTGTTTTCCTTTTCTAATGTTATCGTTGATTACCACGGGGATTATATACCTGGATCGGCCAGTCTGTTGAGTGATGTTTTCCCCGAGGATTGGCGTTTGGGGGTGCTGCGGGAGTGTGGATAGCGGGCAATTGCTGCGGAGGTCGTCGTCAACCACAGACCACGTCCACCCTCTCTTTCTACCGACTCTGTATTATCTGCATGCCAATCAGAGGGTATCAGTAGCACGATTCGCCCTGTAACTTGGCAGTACACACTTATTTTCCATTACCTGATTATCATCATTGTTTTCCTCGCACGCCCCAAGCTTCGATTTTTTAAAAGCTCAGCACGGTCGAATAAGATGAGGGGTGGCGTTTGATGGCAAGATCCACGGCGTTGTGTGGTCCGCATACCTCACGGTGTGACGACATCAGAGGTCCCTGATCACCTAACTCGATCCAGTCCACGCAGGCGCGTCATCATCTTGTATCATGTCTGCATTCTGTGCAGGGAAAGACAAACACACAAGTCGTACCAGGACATGTCCCCCAAAACTCGCGCTCTGATCAGTCGACTACGTGGCACAAATCAGTATCATAAAAAAAATAGTCCAGTCGTTGACGTACCGAACAGAGGCATGCGATTCTAATACCTAGGGATCAGCGTTCGTTTCTCCCTCCCTCTCGTGAGACAGCGTTTTCACCCATGTCACTTGGCTGCTCGCAACACTGAATTTGTGGTTGACGGTTCTGCTTGTTTACAGGTTTCGTACAACTACATCCCCTCAGACCACGCTTCTCTTTGCTTTCCTCTCTCTCTGAGTGACGCAGCCAACAATAGTTCCCTTGTCACTAACTAACACTAGCTGCACTACATGCACACTTGTGTCGTTGGCTTGTTTTGAGTCCCATCCTGTAGTACTCTAGCGTTGAGGTTCGCTCCGTTTTCGCAGGTGCACCCCCCAAGTGCTCGAAGGAAGGCTGCTAGGTCGAAGGATGTTTAGGTGATGTCAGCTCTACGTTTGGTCGTATTAGTGAGCACAGCGTGTGCGTACGCTTTTTTTGTCCTTCCATTTATATTGGTTTTCTTTTTTCACTGGATATGTAAGTGAGTACAGGCAACTCTCTTGTCGAGTGGTTTAGCGCGTGTGGTGTCCTCTAGCCTATGGCCCCCCCCCCCCATATCTTTACTTTTTACTGTTCACCCTTGGGCGCCACTCTGATCTGATGGATTCAGACGGTTGTTTTTTGACTCCCCCGAGCTGTACGTTCTTCAGTTAATATTCCTACGTTCACGTTAACATTATTCATAAATAGCAGCGTGAATTCTGAGCTGATTTGCACCTCCACATCTTCTTGATCACTCCAGACTACGAATACAGTATAGGTGCATGACGACGCATTGTGGCCACTGATAGCCCTATTTTGGAAGACCAAACAAAGTTCGGTTAGATTTCACAAGACAAATCAGTGTATCCACGACATGGACGGCGGGACGGGGCAACCAATACCCTACAGCTGAGAATAAAAAAAAATTAAAAAAAAAAACTGGTTAAAGCCTTCTTTCTTTGCGTGAACATTGGGCGGCATTACACAATTATTTCCACATAGTGAGGTAGATATGTAGGGGCGTGTTAGAACGAGACGTTTTAGGTAGGCGTGGTTGACTCTTAACTTTTTAAAGAATATCTCTTTGGATTGGATTTGAGGCTTTAGTCTTTGCAGCTTTACAGATCTTCTTTATACACCAAGAGCTTGTAACACTTCAAAGAGAAAGGAAAACTTGAAAATAGCACATATGACCCATTTAAGAAATCTCAAATGCATTTATAAATGCAGTATTGCACAAAGGGTCCCCAAAATAAACAAACATAAACATAACACCAATAAATATTCTGGAAATTAAAGTGATTAACACACTACAATATGAAAGCTTGCACCAATATGGCCTTTTAGAATCGCATTTCACATTTATAACACATTACTAGATACCTTGAAAATTCACAAGTTTACAAAATTCCAAATTCATAAAATGTTAAAGTCATTAGCTATAATTAAAATAAACAATTCATTTAAATGTATAATTAAAATGTAGGCTACAACTTAATGTACATATATAGATTTAATAATAATTCAAACAATTTCATGAATTTATTTTTATTTTATAAGATTATTAAAAGCTATTTTATTTATATAGGCTATATGATACATTTACAATATCAGTTTGATAAAACTGTTGTTATAAGAAATAGAGTATTTGCAGTTTTACATCTGCATTTAATACAATTTAACAGTAATGAATTGTAGAATGGATAGTTTATTTAAAATCAGACGTTTCAAATTCAGCATGTTGGCCGATTTTCTGTGCGCAAATAATGTCGCTTGTTTTCTAGATCTGCATTTTTACGGTTTTTAATATTAAAACTGTGTTGTGTCTCTGTCGGATTACAGTAGGCCTATATGTACTGTACAGTCTATGTTATACATTTTTTTGGAAAATAATTAATTAGAATAGGCGAAAACAATGAAGCGGGGATTATGGTTGGCCGATTAAAAAAATCATATTACATAAGCTAGATGCCTAGATAGTATATTCACAGAGATAGCCTATTTAGGAATTCTAAACTTTTTCCTTCCCTAAAGGTCATTCAATAAATAGTTTAAACCTCCTTATGGACTGCCATAAGCAGTAAAAGAAATTCATTACAATGTAAAGACGAAGAAGATCAACGGAGAATTTTAAATAAAATATAAAAAGCCTAGCATTTAGCAAACTTAAAAGCCAGACCTCTCTCGGTATCTCGATCGGTGTCGTGAACTTATTACAGTCAATTGTAAAATGATTGTGTATAATCCGTTTAAAGGCAATAAAGAAATATTTTGATAATGTATTGTACCATGTAAAAAAAAAAAAAAAAAAAAATATGTAATATAGTCTTGAGTACATATAAAACTCACGCAGTCGGAATTATTTAATTAAGCCTTTAGTAGGGGGAAAAAAAAAAAAACAAAATCTGTGAAATAATTGTGTGACTTCCATAAATGAGACAGAATTTGACTCATTTTGAACTCGCGTGTTATGGGTTATTGAATCAACTAAACATTGTTACAGTAGCACACGCGGCATTTTAAATGTAGGCAATCACCTAATTATACAATAATTAGAAATACTTAAAAACAGACTGTCGCTTACGAAGTGCGTCGTAGAATATCTCGGCAGGCAGACTGTGTGCTTCAGTCATCTGTCTATAGTCCTAACTGCTTCTAACAACCCAGTGACATGGAGGAGAAACGCCCACCTCTCCAGTCGAGCCCCCCATGACATTCTTTATATGTGGGACACTGCGGTTTCTTTTAACAAACGATTTGACGGGAATCATTTTCAAAATATGTTTTTATTAAGACTCTCCGTCTGCGTCGCTTTTGTCCCATGCAGTGAAGGCGCATCAGTTGATGAGTTACCTGCCTGATGTGAATATGAGACGTGAGGCCCCAGTCATGTTGGAATGCGACAGCGCGCTCTAAAATGGAGATAAAAACAAAACGGTACTGAAGCTGAGAAATTTCTGAGCCAGCAGCACCACTTGCTGTGTAGGAGGACTTCTTGCAGCGCTGCTCTCTTCGTGAATTCTCACCACTGGCCCTTTTTTGTTATCAGGGCCTAATAAAGACAATAATGGTATTGCATTCTTAGTTGTATTTATTCAGTTAAAACCCGCTAATATAGGCTACTTGTAGTTTCTGATAGTTTGCATTAGTAGGCCTAAACTTCATTTTCTGTACGTTGTGTTCGACAAATTAACTTTGTGTAAAATACAGTCATTTTGGCTACTTACATTTCACCAGTACAGTAGGCCTCGCCTATTAAAAATCAATAAATGAGCCATTAACCTTTGATAAATAAGATTGTTTATGAAATATCTATGTAATAAGGATGTAATAAGGATGATGTTGCCTATAGATTCAGGGTGCGTGGGCTTTCTGTACACTTTTTTTTTTAAATAAGAACTTTATCACAAGGTAAGCAACAATCTGTAATATTAATTCCCAAATAATTCTGATTGATTGACTGTACCATGCATAGTCCCATACACTGTAAAATCCAATAGTTTACCTTACTTAGATGTAATTAGTTATCTGTACTTAGTTGTTATACTTACTAGGTTTTAATAAGTTACAGTTACTTTCAAGGCAAATAAAACAATTTACTTACTGTTTTGAGTGACACTTACTTAAACTATTCAAGTAGCCACAAAGGAACCAATGCCATTAATAAACCAGTGAGAGGCAGCAGTGCATTAATATGTTGCTAATGTGCAACATAACAACAGAAGAAGAGGAAAAGAAAAAGAGTCTTAATAGACTTTTCACCCATTTCCTCCATGTCTGCAGTTATCTTTCACTAGCTGCATTCACTCGTTTCCCAAAGTCATATTGAATGTTGAATTTTCAACACAATTGAAATATTTGAGAGAACATCACATAAACTAACTTCATAAATTGATGTTGATTTTACTAAAATGTTTTTTTATATATATATATAGTGATTAGCGTTCCCTTTGTGGGACCTTTTGCAATTTGGTTGGCGTTACTATAATTATTCCGTTTACAGTATGGCATCATGAGCAGAGTATTGCTTTCAAAGTAGGAACGTAATAAAGAGGTTGCTTAAGAATGTGCCATAGCTTTAAATTAAAAGTCATCAGTATTAGTAGTGTGTGTTTATGATGACCTCCCTTAAATTCTGTGTTATCATAAATTACATTACGATGCTTGCACATAAGGATAAATAATCCTTAAATAGTGTGTGGTAATATGTTAAAGTCACACACAGACTTAAACATTAAGCACGTGAATCACAACAATGGTAACAACTCAATTTCATTTATTTTCATTAATTATAACAATAACCATTTTATTTGCTCTTTATGTTGTGCTACTACTGACACAAGACAGCAAATAAAATGGACAAATAAAAAAAAGCAACAGTAAAACAAAGCAATTGCATAATTCTTATACTAAATGAAAGGATCAAGTAACCCCCTACCAGTCTTTTTTAGTTACGTAGAACTTCGTGCAAGGGTAAAACTATACAATAAGCATCTGTCACAGACCAACATACTATTCCTGTTTCACTTTACTTAGTTTTTTCAAGGCAATCAGTTTGCATGCTTTTTTTAAGTATGCCCAACTAATTAGATTTTACAGTGTATGTTTAGTGGTGCATTTTAATTGTTTTAAACTTTGTAATGAAATTGCATACGTGAAGTTTCATTAGGAGTGCATCCGTTTCATATGCACACAAACTTCAGTCTGCATTATATTAAACAATTATGCAAAGTCCTAATCGTATGTGTAACGTGTAAAATAGACCTATTATTTTTTTTAAATCTACACGGTTATACGATTTGATAATATTGTCAAAATGCCATGGTTCAACGAGTAGACTAGGCTAGTTACAGCACACAGACTTGAATCAAGTAGGAATCAATCTGCGGTAATCTAGTACAGTAGTTTTGCCACTAGAAGGCGTATTACACCATGAATTATACAATTGTATCATAAAATGTTTCTTGTAGCACGCAAGAATCGATTACCGAACGAATGACTCTTAAGATGGTTCTTTTAGTGGATGAAAAACATACCGAACAAATGACAATATGATAAGGCTCTTTTTATTGAATCAGTCGGAACAGTTACTGAATAGCCGAATTCGATTATATCATGAACAAGTTATACTTTCTTCATGTCTGAGATTTTACCTGTGTTATGCTGTCAGTTACATTCATTAGCGACGCTTTATCAAAGCGACATGAGGAACCAAATAGAAGCAATCAAAACCAACAAAAAAACAATAATATGTAAGTGCTGTGACAAGTATCGGTTAGCCTAATGCAGTACACATAGCAATGTTTTTTAAAATCATATAATAAAAAGAAAACAAGTAGATAGAATAGAAAAATAATAGGGAACGCTAGTGTTAGAGGGTCTTTAAAAACAAAGAATTAATAAAACAAGTCAAAAGAATAGAGAATGCTAGAGGGTCATTTTTTAAATAATAAATAAAAAGAAAACAAATAGAAAGAATAGAAAAAGAATAGAGAATGCTAGTGTTAGAGGCTTTTTAAAATACAAATAAAACAAGTCAAAAGAATAGAAAAATAATAGGGTCATTTTTATAATAAATACAAAGAAAACAAGCAGATAGAATAGAAAAGAGACTGCTAGTGTAGAGGCTCTATTCTTGTGAATAGAAAAAGTGTTAGAATAGAAATAGATAGAGACTGCAGTGTTAGTTAAAGGACTGCACTTATCAGCATTTAAAAAATAAGGAATATATTTGTTAGTGTATTATTTGTTCCTGATTTGCTCGCAATCTGTTCTATTGAAATCTTTGAATTGCATTTCACACAAATATTTCTTATTCAAACTAAAGAGAATCCTTAAAGAGATCGTTCTAGTAGAATCCGTTAAATTCCTCATGAATTTCTAGACTCGCAAAAGGATGCGAACTGCTTCCTCTTGGCTGCTCTTCTCCACCCTCTTCGGAGTCTGTGTGGTATAATCGGAATGCCACCGGACGCTTCCATCCAACCCAACTCATTTGAACATAAATATAATATATATCCAACATTAATCGTATTGCGGACGTTTGATATTTTCACCTTCTCTAAACTGTCTAGACAAATTAATTTTGTGATGCTTACAGTAAGTAATACTGTGTAATGTTTTTGTTGGAAATCCCCCTCATCCCCCCTCCACATTCCGCTGTTTGGATCATTCCGTCTGAGGCCTGAGCGAGAGAAGGGAGTGTTTCCCGTCAGACACAGAAGTTTTACTAGTCCTAATATTTTCTGTCAGAACTTGAGTAATAATATTTCAGACAGGCCGATTCTACCACCGGGGTCAACACTATTTTGGACCAAGGAATAAGTCCAGTTTTCTAATTCCGGTTGTTATTTTTCTTCTCGTCCGACGACAGCGGGCTAGCCTCATTAGCTAAGTTAGCTCGCTAGCCGGAGTACGGGGAGTTTATAATGCCCACGCTGCGGGACAGCACCATGTCCCACCCCGGAGAAAACCCGCACCAGGTCCGGGTAAAAGCTTACTACAGAGGGTGAGTAGCCAGTGAGACTCTGCGCTGTCCCTTTAGATGTTTCGATACACTTATACTTTTATTTTGACCTCTTAATTGTGTGGTTTCGGGATATACACAAATAAATGATTAGGCAGCTAGTAGGCAGTGTTAGCTAAGCCCAAAACAAAACTCTGATGAAGTTGTCAAGTGAAACCAACTCCAGTGAAACAGCCGTTCCTTCGTTTCTTCCTCTACAGTTGGTCTTTCTTCCCCTCTCATAATAGTTCACGTAAACTGATTATATGTTTGTGTATTCTTTGTGAGTTAAGATAATTTTGGCTTATGGTGTGATGTTTTCAGAGCTGCGCCTGCCATGGAGCTAGATATGTCAACCTGTCTATTATAACGTTTGCGTTCTCGGTCACATTTAGGTGGTTCTGTATAACAGTATAATTAAGGGAAAACTACAGTCACAGATACCTGTAATGAAATTCATTAAATGATACATGTAAACAGTTTGTTCATGTATTATGAACACGATATGTTGATCATGATATTATTTATGTAATATTATGACAGATCTATTTCTAAACAAGTATACAATTGAATTGTTAGCAGAATGGGACGTGAACGACCTGTGAATTATTCCTCTTACTGTGTAGGGAACAATTCTTGAGTTGCTATGAAAATATATAACTTTTATGTGCATAAAGGAGCACATTTATGCATAACTGATTTCCAGTCAGATTTCCTTTCATGATGACGCTTGTGCTTGTCATGCACTTGAAAAACTTGTATGACAAGTATCTTTTGCCAGACCTGTTGGAGACTGATCTATTCACACTCAGCATGAGCGCCATTGTATGTGTGCAGCTGTCTTGATGATTCAGTTTCAGTCAGTTGATGATGATAATAATAATAGTAATAAGTAGTAGTAGTAATAATAATAATAATTATAATATATATATATTATCATTATAGAGAATTAACAGGTCCACTGCCATGTTTTTGAAATCTCATTTTCAGTGAAGCTGATTTTGCTTTGGCTTTGAAGAAAAGCTCTGTGGAGAGCGTGAATTGATGGCTCATGCCTTATAAAAATAGTAGCACTGAGTTTGGACAGTTTTGAAACCCACCATTTGTCCCTTTATGTGTGTTCCCTTAGGTTTCTGTTGTTTTTAGCAGGTAATTTTAGCCAATCTTTGAACCAGTTTCAACGCCCTTACTCTATATAAACCTCTGTTGTGGCCATGATGGAGGCGATCAGAGGTTGTTCCTTTGGTGTATGGAAGCCTTAATGGCAGGTTTCTGCCTGAATGCAGTAGAGTCTTGAATAGAGTGAAGGACATCTTACTCGCTGCAACTTTTATCTTCTATATGAAATCCCCTGAAGCCTGGCAAAGATGAAATTCACAGCCTTTATCCTCCTCTTTTTTTTCTTTGCCCTCGGTTCTTTTACTTATTGCTCTCTTTCTGTCACTCATCTGTGTTTTTATTTGGCTCTTTCTTATGTGTTGCATGTCTGTAATAAGCATGGCTTTAAGGGGATTTGACCTATATTGCAACTCATATCTGATTTTTTTTTTATTGATGTCAAATACAGAAGAGATGTTACTTTATGTCTTTATGTCTCTGCCTGATGTCATGGTCATCTGAGTTAAAAAGATAGTTCACCAAAACTGAAAATGATTTACCTATTCTTAGGTCATTCCAAACCTTTGTGACTTTCTTTTTTCTGTGATAGGGCTGTGCCAATACAGTAAGTGTTATTAGTATTTTTCACAAAATTTTTATCTTGATTATTAAAGTTTTTTCTCATTTGCAAAATTTATTTTTCCTGAATGTCAAAAATGTTTTGCATAAACAAGAGAATGTCCCACTCTAGGCATGGGCCGGAGGATGTAACGATTAACCGCTAGCCGGTTGAAAATCGATTCAAATATGTGACTATTCAAGTCGGTTGAGATGCTAAACAAATCGCGGTTCATTTAGGGGCAGGAGTTTATATGAGTGTATGTCTGAGGGGAACTTACTGTCTTTAGAAAGTTTAGATGGTATTTTTTATCTTGCCTCCTCCGTATAATGCATATTAAAGTTCATAAGAGCAGCGCTGCTTTGTTTACAGCAGTAACCAGGAAATGCTTTAAGCTCCACCTGCTTAGAGGGTGAATCTGCGTCGCATTCAGCTTGTCTGCCATTTCATGCAGATATTTTTTTATGCATAGTTTCACAAATCTGAAGTCAAACCATTCTGTTTTTGCGTCAAATTTCGAAATTATACAATCTAATTTATATTAAAACGGCTCATGTTGCATGTATGCAGCATCTTTTGTTTGGATCAAGATTAAAATGCAGTGGTTGCCTCTAATTTTAAATGGAATGAGCACAGACAAAGACTTATTTTGTTTTTTATGAAGAGATTTCTTTTATTTGTGTTGTTTATTTTGATTTGGGGCTTGTTTTAAAATTTCATTGTTGTTTTGTTATTTAGATTTACATTATATTTAAATTTTGTCATTCAGCAGACGCTTTTATCCAAAATGACTTACAAATGAGGACAATAAAAGAAGTCAAAACTAACAAAAGAGCAACAATAAGCAAGTGCATAAATAGTATATTATTATAGTGTTTATATTTCAATTTCACAAATAAATGTTCAGCATTTTGTCCAAGCAATAATAAATTGACATGCACATTTAATTTATCATTTGTCTTAAATCTCATTTTGTAAACATAATAATAATCGTGAATCGAATCGCATCGTGAAATCAAATTGTGGAATCTAATCGTGAGTTGAGTGAATCGTTACTAATGGGCCGGCTATGAGATTTTGACGGTATGATAACCTCAAGCAAAAATATCACGGTATCACGGTATTGTCGTTACAGCTCTAAAATGTGTTCTTTTTAAATGACTGGGTAAAAAAAAACGGTTCAGTTTCCCGCTGAACACAATTATATTTTGTTTTTGAGCAACATACATAATATTAGGAACAGTAGAATTTGTTTATTTTTCTTTGATTTGTTTCCTGAAAAGAAGAAAAATATAGACTGACATCTTTATTTAACCTAAAGCTGTAATTACAGTTATTTAATTTTAGATATAAAATTTCTTATACATATCATTTATATAATTTCATATAATTTAATTATATAATTTCATATACAATTTTATTTAATAATAACCCAATTTGAAGCAAAAAAATAATGTTCTGTTCTGACTAACTTTGTGAAATTATACTACATGCCTGAACAAAACAAACAGCAGAAGCTCTGAATGATATGCAGATTCACTCTCTGACAGCATGATTGCGCTTCTGAAACCCTGCCTTTAATAATGAACTATACATAGACTAGAGGAAAATAAAATACCATTACCTCTTCTGAAGACAGTCCGTTTCCCCTCAGAAACACATTCATCTAAACCCCAAATCATATTGAGGATTTTTCTTCCAATAGTATTTTTCTCTGTGCGTCTTCAGCGTCTCTGGCCTCTGTTAACGGGCGTTTACAGACTTCATATATTCACATAAATTACATTTTGGAAAATTATATGCATTGCAACGCAGTTTGTGCAAGTCCACCAGAGACGAGTTGCAATAAGACAACCACACGTACTCTGTTTATACTATGGAGCGGCAGTACTTACCACACGTTTTACAAGATTAGATGTTTGTCAGTGGTGTTGAGGATCTGCAAATCATTCGCCATCATCCTCACTCATCTCTCCTTACTCTGTTTAAGTGGTAAGTGAAATTTTATGTACTGTAATGTAACAGGCAACCGTTACACCGTGTTTACACCAGACGCGACAGTTGTCGTGTCGTGTCGCGCCGCACCGCACCAGCTAAAGTCTGCCTACACTGGACACGACAAAGCGACCGTTGAAAATCATTTGAAATTTGTGTCAGCATGTCATAAATAGAACGAGGCATCAGTTTACTGTCTGGGATTTGTCTTGTCGCTCCGCATCCGGTGTAGACAGGCATCGCTGATTATAAGGAGTTCTATAGACTGATCTATATATAATGACTCTCTATTATAGATCAGTGGTTCTATAGTATTTTGTCGCGCCGCGCTGCTCGGTGTTAGGAATCGTTATTTGTTTTCCCTTATAAGGATTCACGCTTCGGGCACACCCCCTAACTACAACCCCTCTCCCCGCCCCCTCATCTTCCATCGCGATGTTTCACTGTAGATGTCGTCCGGTGCCAATTTTGTAGACATCGCCCAACCCTAGTCCACTCATTCACAGTGTTTGTTTTACCTTGTATAGTTTCCTGATTTACTTTATTTTTCATATATATTAACTAGGGGTGTGCGATATTGACAAAAAAATTATATCCGATATTTTGTGGGATTTTATCGATAACGATAATTAGACGATATGTTGCTGAGTGTGTTATTGTGCTGGTAACTTAAGGACTGCCGAAGACAGCTGACTACTAATGTTTTTAATATTCTTCATACCTTGTTGTGTAACAAAAAAATCTAATCAATCCAAAAACTATAAAGCTATGGGAAAATACACACTATATTCACTATATTGTTTTATAACATTATTGATGTGCTGCCTAGGTACTAACATTACAAGATCCATTAACCACCAAGCTTTAGTATGCCACAAGTACATATTTTCAATGAGCCACGGTTGTGTGTAGAATAAGTGTATCTTATAGAGGTGGCAATTTGCACAATCTGAACTGAGCTGGGCTGTGATGTACGATGATGTAATAAATGTAGGTTTTTTGGCCAATGACAACTTTGTGTGAGTCCGTAACAATTACATTAATTGAATTCTGGCATGAATTGGCAGGTAACAAAGAGACACGAGAGACAGGACAAGCAAAAAGATTGTGGAAGAAGGAGGCTTATGGACATTGCAGGTAGTTCACATAGGAGGGAGTTGCAGTATTTTAGCCACAAGATGTTCAGGGCCTGAAGTAGACTGAGAAAGGGGTATAGTTTTGCTAATGGTTGGTCCTGGCAGTTCTTGTAATATGTACGCCAAGTAATATTATGCCAAATGAGGTAATACACCTGAAGATATCAACTATAAATCCATCTGCTGTGAGAGAAAGAAAAAAAACTATTGCATCAGAAGAAGAGCTGGAACTTCAGGTGTTAAGTAGACAGCCAGATTGATATGTTCACAGATAACAGATGTAGAAACTGAAGGTACAAATCAAATATGGAGTTTCAGGTCATCAGCAGAACACTGATAAGACTAGTTTTCTTAGGTTACAGGAATGAGAAGAGACATCTTAGTAATACGGGGGTGTCTGAACCTACACCTGGAAGGCTGACCACTTGCAGAGTTTACCTCCAACTTGCCCCAACGCAAACTCTACAGGACAGTGGCCCTCCATCCAAGAGCAGGATTGGACAGCCCTGTAGTAATGTGACCAAGTTGAAAGCTTGACTGACTAGTGTAGAAGCCTTAACTTCATAGGTAAAATTTTATATTTCTGAGAATACTTCCACTATGGATTAAAACAAATCATTCCATGGTTTTGGTCATGAAGAGGAGTGAGCTATTTGGAAAATGTACTGGTATTAGAAGAAAGGCAAGGACGGGGAAGAGAGGAAATTTCGTGGAGGAGAGGGTAGAGGATAGGATCGAGAGGCCAGGTGGATGCACCAAGACTTGTAA
>JADLZN010011346.1:0-91784 GCA_018155175.1 Sinocyclocheilus anophthalmus
CCTTTAGATGACCTGCTGCAAGTCAAGCAACTTTGCAAAGGGATTACATAAGATTAGTGCAATAGGTCTTTCAATTTGGATAAGTCTACTTACTCATGATTACCAGATCAGTATGTTTTGACCAAAGGAGGATCATTCTGTTAGCAGTGCGTTCCATATCATATTATTACAAAAGATTTATTTCCCTGAACATGAAAGCATATTTAAATGGATAACATGACCTTATGACTTTTGATCTAACATCTTAAAATAGTGTATGTTTGTGTGATTTTTCTGGCACAGGTAAAAGCAAAAAGAGAGAACAATGTAAAAATACACAGATGTATCCTCTGAGTGAAACCCAATACTGCCCCTGCAACAAGTACAATGCCCAGCCCGTGGGGAACTGGTCCGACTGCATCCTGCCCGAGGGTGGGCGAGTAGAGGGCCTTTTGGGTATGAAAGTGCAAGGTGATATCAAGGAGTGTGGCCAGGGTTACCGCTTTCAAGCCATGGTGTGCTACGACCAGGACAACCGCCTCGTGGAGACGTCACGCTGCAACAGTCACGGTGGGTGAAAAAAACGTAGGTGTATCATTCCTGCACCACTAGTGTCATTGTAAAAATAAGGATTAATTTATCTGCCTATCTGCCATTGGTCAGACAAACAGATAGCCCCGCCCATCTCGCGTCATTGGTGGAGCCAGCGTTACTGTGTCGGAAGAGTACATTTTATCACACGTTGTGTTTGTCTTTTTTTTATTTTTTGACAGAAATATCATCTTGTAAATTTAGGCGATATTTTATTGTAATTCATTCGTTTTGTTCAACTCTTTTGACACAAAATAACCACAATAAATATATTCTTTGTATTTAAAACATTTGTTATTGTTCTTTTATTTTTTATATTAGAGCTCTATCTATATATATACTAAAATTGTTGATTAAAAAATAATTACAAAAACAATAATACACGAAATAATCTAACCTTCAAAATAAAACAAAATAACTTTACAAAAAATAACATTTAATGGGAAGAGAAAATGCTGAGGGAAACTATAAACAAATATTTTTAGAAAACAGATTTCATTAATAATTTCAATAGCCCTCAACTGAATAAAGTCTTTATCTGTTTTTCTATTATTAAACTGCAGTCAGAGTTTGTGCACCGGAAAAATTGTTTGATTAGAGAGTAGTTTGTCTTTTTGTCTCATTTTCAGTAATTAAATATCTCATATATTCGTAAATTGACTACCCACACCTACTAAAACGCTCGTCCTAACACACCCACAGGTCTACACCACTATGGTGGAATATTTGCATAAACACACCAAAGTTCACGAAATAAAGGCGGCGTAACTCTCTTCGCTGTAGTATTGTTGTTGCTGCCGCGCCATGTCGTGGAGATGCTGTGTGTTCATTGTAAAACGAGACTACTTTGTTTGGCCTTCCAAAAATGGACAACTAGAAATCAGTGGTTAAGTTGTATTTCAACACTGTTCCAGAACAGTTCAACCCAAATATCAAATGTGTGCAGCACATTTTATGGAGCACCGTTTACTGATCCTGGTAGAGTTGACTACAAAGCCGGCAGTTCTGACTCACAGACTGTAAGTACATTTTTTATATTTAAAGAGTTTTATATTTATATATTTTAAGTGAGTTTTTTGGGCAGTGTAGAGTCGGGCTGTTGTGTGTTGTTTCTCCGATCACAAATGCAGACTGGTTTTATGTTTATGCGGCGCGATGCAAAGCAACGAAACGCGTTATAAGAGCGACAGTATATGTCATTATAATCCATAATTATGTCCCTGGATGCAACGAATGCCTCGTTTATAATGGGTTTTCATGTTTTTGAATCATCGATCCGGCCTGACAGGGCATCATCACAGTTTGGTAGGGGCGTAACATTTCCATCTCACGTTGAGGTATTCGGCCAATCACAACACACTGGATAGCTGGCCAATCACAGCACACCTCGCTTTTTCAGACCGATGAGCTTTGTAAAATTCAACGTGTTTCAGAAAGGCGGGGCATAGAGGAGAAACAATAAAGTACAGTATGTGGAAAATAATATGTTTTTAAACCTTAAACCGCATAAACACATTTTCCATTACACCAAGATCACCAAATACGGTCTTTTTAGCAACATCAATGACCTTTTAAATGGATTTGAATCATTCTGAATATGCTGACTTGTGGTAAGTAATATTATTATCAATGTTTGAAACAGTTGAAACATCCAGCTCAGCAGTATAACATTTTCTTCAAGATTCTTTGAAAAATAGAAAGTTCAAAAGTAAGGAATTTTTAAAATAAGTATTTTTAATGTCTGTGTGCATGTGTATAAAACAACAAACTGACAATTTATATATAATCATTTGTAATTGTATATACATTGTTGATTAATTGTGGCTGGAACAATAATGTAGCTGTAAAAATAGTTGCCTGCTGAAAGTGAAATGTATATACACTTCATCAGACTAGACGGACACGGTGAGTTTGTATTTACTATAAACAGTAGATGTGACCACTCATAGAAACAATCCTAGGGGAAAAATGTCGGGGGGGGGGGGGGGTGTCCATCCTGGGTGAGAGTGTAACGTTACAGGTCGGCCGATCTGGTTTCCTGGTTAAAGTGAACCTTTTCGACATGTTTCCCTGTTGTTGTTGCTCAGCAGAAGAAGGGCAAAAGGAAAGTGGGGCGGTGCTCGGGGTGGTGACTGAAGGCAGTGACTGTGTAGTTCTGACATCAACTTTTTACGGAAGTCACAACGGTTCGGAAAAATCACAGCTACTTTATGCAGGCAGTGTGCATTTTACTGTAGACTGACTGTTTTGAAACTTATATGGTAGTTACATAGCTCCTAGACCTCAGTTATCGTGAAAAAAGCCAGGAAATTTCAGTTTTGACCATATGGGACCTTTAATACACTATTAGCAGGAACAATTGTGCAATATTATAAGAAAGAAAATGCTAAAGAATTCAAATTTTGTACAGCAAAGCACACTTTGCACAATGTATCCCGCAATGCAATGTTTCACCTTCACATTATTTGATTAGACTGTCGAATCCAGGACATTTAAATAAATTAATATAGTTATATTTACACAGAACAGAAAAGTATATATATATATATTCTGTGTTGTAAAAAGGTTTTGAAAGAAGTCTCTTGTGCTCACCAAGGGACATATGGATCAAAAAACAAAAATATTTATCCGTCATTGTCACACGATCCTTCAGAAATCATTCTAATATGCTGATTTGGTGATCATGAAAAAACACTTATTATTACCAATGCTGCAAATAGTTGTGCTGCTTAACAGTTTGAGGAAACCCTGTTTTCCCAGGATCTTGGATGAATAGAAAGTTTAAAAGAAATACTTCATTTTATTCAAATAGAAGAATTTCATTTGATATCAATGTGACAAGTCTTTACAGTAGCATTGGCCAATTTAATGCATCCTTGCTGAAAAAAAACAACAACGTATTCATCCCAAACTTTTGAATATTAGTGTATGATAATATATTAATGCATTTATTTACTTTAAGGTCATTTATAATTAATACAGAATAATAAAAAAATAACAAACAATAAAATGAATATGCCATCTGGACTGCCATGTGCAGGCAATGTGAAAAGGTCATGTGACAATAATGTAGCATACTGTATTGCAAGCATTTACCAAGAAAAAAACTCCTTTCACTTCTATTTTTAAATAACTGTAGGCAGCATACAGTGTCTACTGTGCAGTATTCAGTAAACAGTAGCCAGTATTCCATCCAAACAGAGCCAAAACTGTACTTGTTTACTTTCTACTAAGTGTGTCAAACAAATCTTTGAGTCAAGAGGTTTGATGCCATTGACTTTGGCAAATTCTAGTTGTTCTTCCCTGGAAGCGCTCACTGCCTGGGAACTTGTAAACATGACTGTTTCCCGACGGACTGATAAAAACCTGTGTACTGACTCCCAGAATTTGCACAAATCTAGCCAATCAGATTAGACATTTTGAGGAAGCTCTTGCCATTAAGGGCAATTCACATCAAATATGGTCATACCATCTGATGCCGAGACTAAACAAGCAGAGCACAACTATCTAACCCTGGCCAGGTTCTGAAGACCCAATGCATTCGACATTCATTTCTTTGCATCTATGCCAAGAGGCCTCCAGTGACACGGAGCTCCAGAGAGAACCAGAGAACTCTACACTCCGCCGTTCACGGTCTCTGACTGTATTACTACCACAGGAACAGACACAAGGGAAAAATTAAACTAAAAAACACATGGATTATTTAGTAAGAACACTACTGGTGTGATCAGAAAGGCCGCAGTTCAGCTGTTTCTGTTTGCCACTCCCCCCCCCCCCCCCCTTTTTGTAGTGTAAATTGGCAAAACAGACACTTATGATGTCATAAAATGAACACAGTATTAACTTCTTGTTATGAACTGTTGAAAATCCATATCAATTTGCAATTCACTACGAGTCAGGGGGAAAACAGCACTTTGTAATTGATATGCTAACTATAGCATAGGGACATAATAAGGAGCCAACAAGCAACAAGGCATTTTTTGCCCTCATTATTGCATTTGGGGGCACATAGTGCATCTAATAAGCGATCGGCAGCACTGTTCCTGTACAGTTCATCACAACTGCATGTCAAGGAAGCAGATGTACAGGTTTGAGCGGGGGCGGGGTGTGTTAAATTGGTAATAACTTTTTCACAAGTTATTTTTTTCTAATTAAAATTGCACCAAATGACTGTGGTAAATTGACAGCCTAAAAATACATGCCCATACAGTTGAAGTCAAAAGTTAACATAAACCTTTCAGAATCTGCAAAGTGTTAATTATTTTAACAAAATAAGAGGGATCATACAAAAATGCATGCATGCGTTTTTTATTTAGTACTGACCTGAATAAAATATCTCACATAAAAGACGTTTACATATAGTCCACAAAAGAAAATAACAGATGAATTTATAAAAATGACCCCATTCAAAAGTTTACATACGATTCTTAATACTGTGTTGTTACCTGGACGATCCACAGCTTTTTTTTTTTTTTTTTTTGGCGATAGGTGTTATGAGTCCCTTGTTGTCCGAACAGTTAACGCCGACGTTCTTCAGAAAAAATGCCTTAGGTACACCCCCAAATTTCTTTGGTTTCCAGGATCCTTTGCATATTGAACCTTATGTCTCTTGTGGACTATATGAAAATAAAATTAGTAAATGTAATAATATGAGCAAGATCCATTGTATGCATAACATCCATATGGCAACACAGCAGGTTTTCCATTGTGGTACAGCGTTGCCATATGGCAAAATTCACAATTCTTTCATAATTCATATAATTCATCATTCTCAATCTTCTGCAAAGCTGTGAAAATCAGTTTTGTAACAGCAACATCTAGTCAACTTATTAAAAGTTGGAGCAAAAAGGTCATAATGTTGAAGAAACATACGGAAAAAAAATCAAAGGTCATGTAGCAGCAGCATATTATTGGTTACATTAATATATTGTTGGAAATAAAGGAGCAGTCTTTAAAGTTGTAGTGTTTTATGGTGAGAAAGTGAGGAAAATAATACTTTGCCACATGGCTATGCTGTATACCCTACAGAGTTGAATAAATGTGCAAAAAAACAAATGAATGTGCATGCCATGCAAAACCCCACAGTGCTGCACAGTGAAACACCACACACAGAACACACAGCTCTCTGCTTACACGGCACGGCTGCACGCCAGAGAATCACACTCATATCAACCAGAGAGAGAGAGGAAACAAGAAGAAAGGAGGCCGATAAGATCCACTCAACTCCGATTCGCTTCTCACACAAAGCGGAGGCGCTGTGCGTCGGTGATATTCAAGACTTTAAAACACTGAGACAAATTGGCTTTGTGTAAAATCTCAGAGCCAGGTTTAATGGAGGCTCCCAGAGGGAGTACGGAGAGTAATTTGTGGCGGCACGGAGACAAACAAAATGCTCAGGCTTGCTCTGACAGCCACAGATGGATTGCATAAAGACTTTATGGGAAGATGGGGTTCAGCGAGTCGACTTAAACATGACCCACATTCTTCAGTCTCAAACCTCTCCGCTCGACTGCACGCTCACGGCCACTGCAGGCCTCAGATCGATGAGCAGAACTACTTTGGAAGCTGTTCAGCAAATCAAGTGAGTCTGAGAGGGGAAAAAGAAAAAAGAAATTCACAGGAGGTTGAAAACCATTGACATGTTTAAAAGAAAAAGTTAACTGCTGCCTTCAACAACCTTTGCATAAAAAAATATTCTGCTGTTTTTTTTTAAATGCCCATTAATTAAATGTGCAATTTCTGTTTTAAAAAATGGAATTGCAAAAATATTGTTTTCAGACAGGTTTCCTGAATACTCAAATTCAGCCATTGGTAGGTTAAACAAATAGTCCCGCCTCAGCTCACACCATTGGTTGAGCCAATGCAATATTTTGATTTCGAAATGTATGATGCTACAATAATAGATTAGCAAGATGCACCAATATTTGTAGTTCTGACTGATAAAATGGCTGAAATTAACATTCTTTATTTGACGAAATAAATTAAACACTAAAAACTATCATTTAAAATCAATCATGTTAAATGCTAAAAATGAATGTTTAACTTTGAACAAAAATTAGATGGTATGATAATGGTAATATAAATGTAAATATAGAGAGAAAAAGTATACACAATTAAATATTCAATGCTGACAGATACTTACAAAAAGGTATAATATCAACAGATTTGACACAGATATATTTTGCATTACAAAAATCAATTTTAAATTAATATGAAATAACCTTTTTACCAATAGTGCTGCAGCTCCTGTGAACAGTGATAGAGTTGCGACACCAGAAATATTATTAAACGATTATTATACTGCTTTGATCAAAAGTACATAAATAAAACTGTAATATGTAAATAACAGTTTTTCCTTTTAATATCTTCACAAAATGATTCTGTGATGGCAAAACAGAATTTGAAGTATATTCTGGGTCATAACTTGATCCTTCAAGAATTATCATTCTCAAGTGATGTGATGTGGTGCCCAAGGAAACAGTTTATATATAATATGAATATAAATGTAATAATAACCCAGTAGGTAACTAGAAGCAGTAAAGAGTCAGTCATGAGTACGAGCTTAAAAGTTAATAGAACATAAAAAAACACATATCATCTTAAAAAAGCACAAGAAGACATCAAATGAATCAATCTTAAATAGCGCCGTGCTTTCGCCTAACAGTGACAGCTTTTTTCCACAACCAGAAATGAAACCAGCAGTCAGGAAACTGCGCTGAACTAACAAGAGCATTACTAAAGAAATAGGCAGAAGAGGCCTGTGGAGGCAGAGGCGTAGAGAAAAGCTCTGCCAATCTATCACAAGAAAGCTTTTGTCCTTGGCTGAATGTGAAGGCCCAACTCCCAGACTGTGATAACCTCCTCCAGCATGGCACCTCTGGCCGTGTCAAGTCCTCCATCTCTGGCAAGAAGCACCGGAGGGAAGCGACCCGCCAATTAATAACCTGTAACTGCACGAAAAGCCCTCTGCCGGCCGGGCGTGATCCGCAGTGTGAGTGACCGCTCTCCTGTGGCACAGAGCGCTATTCATCATGGCCAAATGAAAGCGGCTATGGCAGAATGGACCTCATTCACATCGCTGTCCGCTCAAATTACACCAGCCACAAGGGGCCGCCACACAATGTGCCTTGTTTTGGATTTTCCTGATGGGATTCTTCCAAAAGGCCATTCACGGAAACACCTTGTATGAATGGACCGCCAGCAGTCATTAAGCATGGAGGAGGTCCAATCAGTCTCTAAAGTGTTGAGCGTGAAAAGCAGAAACTGTAATGGAACAAAACCAGGAGAGCCAAAGACATCAATCAGAGTCAGTCTGTCAGTGGAATTAAACTATTTTTGTAAGCCTAAAGTCTTAAGAAAAAATACTGGGGGATGTGGAATAATACAAAGATAATAAAATAGATAACTTGGCATCTTGTTAAATTCAGCACAAACAACATGTTATGAAATGGCCAAAAAGTATATATATATATGTATATGTATGTACATATATTCTACTTTAATATATAAAGTCTACTTCGTTAAAAAAAAACTTAAAATGTTAAAATTAAAGTAAATTGTTAATAAAAAACTGTTAATTGTAATCTTTAGCAAATCTCAAAATTAATATAAATTTTCCGTTGTATATTATAATGTTGTAATGCCTAATTCACTTGTAGAATTTAAAAATGACTATGAATTTTGTTTTTTGTTAGTTTTATTTTATTCATTTAGATCAAGGTTTGTAAGCCCGAACCGAGTAACATAAAAGATAGTTTAAAGTATCACAGATGTAATTATCTGGTCATTAATTGGACATATGGATAAGTCAGGTCTCTAGTGTCAAATAATAATAATAACAATAATAATATAGCTGTAGTAGTAGTATGTTTTAACTCTAATTCTAAAATAGAAACATTTTTCTGTTGTAAATTACAATTGTAATGTTAAATAAAAAAACATATTTAAAAATTATAATTAAATGGACTATACAGTTATTAAATTGTTAACTATTAAATTAACAATTTAATTATTAACAATTATTAAATTGTAGCCTTTGATTTTAATCTATATTGTGATTATTGTGCAGTCCCACTTGTTTATTTTAATTTGACATTTGAAAAGAATAAATGTTAATAATAGCCATTTGTCTTTATGGAGCCCGTAAAAAGGAGCATGGTGATGGAAAAATTATATTTCAATGTTTTTGTGTTCTCTTGCAAAATGTTTGCACTCCACTGAAAAACTTGACAAAGAAGTCAACACTTTTGCAAGGAAATCATTTCTCAGGGGAACACAAAACATCTGCGGCAGAGAATGCATTAAAAAATCATTAAAGTATTATTTATCCTCTCATCTCACATTTTTCCCATCATCATGTGCCTTTAGGAGCTCTGTAATCTTTCATTGCCCATAACATGAAAATATTTATTAGCATGGGAGAGAATTTTAATATTGGTGCATCCCTATTATTGAGAAGAATGTCTTCAACAGTATTAACATAATCAGTAAAGAAATTAAGTGATTTCAGAATCGTTAAATTCCCATTCCAACTTAAAACTCTCCACACACTCACCGCACTTTTCCACCGAGCAGTACGGTTCAGTACAGTACAGTACGCAATTATTTCCGTTTCCATTGTCAGAAGTTGTGAATAGTATCATACCACTTTTTTGGGACCCTTCCATTGGGCTACTTAGCACAATAGTACGGTACCAAAAGGGTGGAGCTAGACTCACTGCAGAACGTTGATTGGTTGACTTGCGCGTGCTTCAACACTCTCAGAAAAAAAGGTAACCAAAGCTGTCACGGGTTGTACCTTTTAGGTACTAATATGTGTGGCAAAAAAGGATTTAGCCCCAGCCACCAATTGGGCAGTCCTCCCACGTAAAAGAATGATAGATGGCCTGTAATGTTCATCCAAGGTCTACCTTCAACTATGATAGACAACTAGGAAAAAAATCCAGAAAATCACTTACGGATTTTTAATCAAAGATTAAATGGTCACTTCCTGCGGTTAAAATAGTAGTTTGGGTCTCCTCCATCACAAGATCCTTCTGGCTCTCACAGACCTGTAACTACTTATTTAAGAGGCTCCTCTGTCCTTCACTGGTTACCTGTATTAATGGCATCGGTTTGAACTCGTTATCAGTATAAAAACATCTGTCCACAACCTCAAACAGTCACACTCAAACTCCACCATGGCCAAGACCAAAGAGCTGTCAGAGGACACTAGAAACAAAATTGTAGACCTGCACCAAGGCTGGGAAGACTGAATCTGCATAGTAAGCAGCTGTGGTGTGAATGAATCCTGTGGGAGCAATATTCGAATATGGAACAACATACAAGACTCATGATAATCTCCCTCGATCTGGGCCTTCCATGCAGATCGCACCCCGTGGGTCAAATATCGCAAGAACTGTGAGCAATAAATCCCGACCACACGGGGTGACCTAGTGAATGACCTGCAGAGAGCTGGGACCAAAGTGATAAAGGCTACTATCAGTAACACACTGCGCTGCCAGGGACTGAAATCCTGCAGTGCCAGATGTGTCCCCTGCTTAAGCCAGTACATGTCTAGGCCCGTCTGAAGTTTGCTAGAGAGAATTTGGATGATCCAGAAGAGGATTGAGAGAATGTCATATGGTCAGATGAAACAAAAATATTACTTTTTGGTAAAAACTCAACTTGTCGTGTTGGGAGGAGAAAGAATGCTGAGTTGCATCCAAAGAACACCATACCTACTGTGATGCATGGGGGTGGAAACATCATGCTTTCGGGCTGTTTTTCTGCAAAGGGACCAGGACGACTGATTCGTGTAAACGAAAGAATGAATGGGGCCGTGTATCGTGAGTTTTTGAGTGAAAACCTCCTTCCATCAGCGAGGGCATTGAAGATGAAATGTGGCTGTGTCTTTCAGCATGACAATGATCCCAATCACACCGCCCGGGCAACGAAGGAGTGTTTTCGTAAGAAGCATTTCAAGGTCCTGAGTGGCCTAGCCAGTCTCCAGATCTCAACCCCATAGAAAATCTTTGGAGGGAGTTGAAATCCGTGTTGCCCAGCGACAGCCCAAAAAACATTACTGCTCTAGAGGAGATCATGGAGGAATGGGCCAAAATACCAGCAACGTGTGAAAACCTTGTGAAGTCTTACAGAAAACGTTTGACATCTGTCATTGCCAACAAAGGGTATTTAACAAAGTTTTGAGATGAAATTTTGTTATTGACCAAAATACTTATTTTACCGAGGAATTTACAAATAAATTCTTTAAAAATCCTACAATGTGTTTTTCTGGATTTTTTTTCTCATTTTTGTCTCTCATAGTTGAGGTATACCTAAGATATAAATTACAGGCCTCTCTCATCTTTTTAAATTGGGAGAACTTGCACAATTGGTGTCTGACTAAATACTTTTTTCCCCACTGTATGTACCTTTAGGTCTTATTGTACCTCTATGTACCAATAATGGCTTCGTTAGCGGTACAGGTGTGCCTTTTTTTGAATAAGGTACTGCCCCAGTTACAACTTTGATACCTGTTTTCTGAGAGTGAAGGGGAATGAAAAAAACAAGGGGAATGAAGCGTCTCCTTCACTCATTCTGACATGGAGCTCATGCATTGGGCTTATTTACATTAAAAAATATAACAGTGTACTTTAGGATTTTATACTTTTACACACATACACAAAGACAATGTTGTGCTTTCTTCTTCGCGTGAGAATGATGTCGATTGCTACTTTCCGGCATAGGCTACACCACACCTATCAAGTAAGGGTGTTGGCGGTGGAAACGCAAGCCAGATCAGAGTGTACTGTCCCGTACCATACCGCTCGGTGGAAACAAGGCTTTAATCAGCATAATCAGCTAAAAAAAAACAGACGAAAGAGAGAGACAAAGTGAGAAAAACAGAACAGAATGAGAGATGGGGTGACGAAGGCTGGGACAGACAGCGAGAGACGAGATGAACATAGTGTGGCTCCTCAGATGTCATTAAACCATTTAAGCAATTTTAACAATCTGACATCACATGACAAGCTGTCATAACTAAGTGGAGATATGAGCGGAGTTATTGGAAGGTGTCCAGTCTGTTGTAAAGCCAGGCAGTGGTGTTGAGTGTGTGTTCCCGGCTGCATTAATGATGAGGCCCATCACACAGAACAAGCACAGGGTCACAGCGCACTAAAGATAAGAGCTGCTGATCAGTCTCCAGACTCGTACCTCAGACGCTGTCATCCATTTAAACCGGGTCACAGACATTCAAATGGATGGTGGATTTTTTTAAAAATATATATCTCTGGTCTTATTGTAAGGGTTCACATACTTTTTGACCAATTATTTTTCATAACCTTTGATTTGAATAATTCATTGAAAAATTAATCAACAGATCATTTCATTTCACACAAGAAAATCAGTTTTTAATTTGACATTTTGCATTTTCCTTTTAATTTTAGTGTTATTTTGTGCATTTTTGGCATAATTAGTAGTTTTTGGGGGTTTTGTGGGGGCACGTATTGTTGGGTGTGTGTGGGTGTGTGTGTGTGTGTGATTGTCTAGTATGTTTTTATACAAAAAATTCAGTTTGCCTTATTTAGTACTTCACTTTATATTATTAAAGTAGGGCACCTAGCTGAAATTATTTGTTATTTTAGTCATGTTTATTTAATGTTATATTATACATTAACATTATGTTAATGTTTTTTTCAAGTACAGGTTTTAATTTTTGTTTTGCATTTTAGCTTTACTGACAATAATAATCCTTTTAGAGCAATCTACTAGAAAAAATTTAAATAACACAAATGACACATTGAAATTAAAAGTGAATGGGGTGTGAAACTCTTAATGTATTTTCTTTAAACATACTCTAATAATCTTTATTTAATGTTGAAAAATAATTTTTTTTTTACAGTGCACCTGAAATTCTAGGGAGTATAGGAACACTGTATTGTGCATCATTAATCAACAGACTTTATTTTAAAGGAGACATATTATGCCCTTTTTTACAATATGTAATATAAGTTTCATGTGTTCCCAGAATGTGTCTGTGAAGTATCAGCTCAAATACTCCACAGATCATTTATTATATCATTTTGAAATGCCTATTTTGAGTGGAAGCAGAAACACTGTTTTTATGCATGCATCTTTAAATGCAAATGAGCTGCTGCTCCCCCGCCCCCTTTTCCAGAATAAAGCTGCACCATTACAGCTCATACCTGCTAAAAACATCTGTTTTGTTTTTTTGGTTCTTATTATCATGTTTATCATGCTGAAATCATGTGTTTTAAACCATATTAGTTTAAACTTCTGATATGGTTTTCTGAGTGCACACAAACGAAGCACACGGACAGAAAGCGGCTGTCACAGCATGTGAGTAGGCTACTAAACTAAGTTCTCATTCACCAAGTTTACGTTAAAAACACACATGAAATACAAAAAACAGTCGGTTTCACAGTCGGGAATAAATCACATGTTTATTTTTAGATCTGTGTGCAGCCGCAATTACATAAATAATCATGAAATCCACTGCTCCTCTTGTCTCCTCTTGGCTGGGAACTGTAAATAGTGTCGCCTGTGGCTCGTCTGTGCAGCCAAAGACCGACCAGTTTTAGCCTGTTTGCTCAAACTTTTTCACCATGGCGTTAGCATGTAGCCAACGCTTTCAATTGAAAGGAGCTAAAACTGTAGCAAATGTCCTATATGGGACTCTATTGGCAAATTCACTGATCTATATCGCTGAATATAGATCAGTGGCAGATGAGACTAGATAAGGTTTGTTCCCAAGAGTTTGCTATATTTGTCCTAAACTTCTTTTGAAAAAAAGTCTCAGGGGTGGGGAATCCCTAAATCTAGCTCGAAAATTGCTAAATTGGCAACAACTAGGCATTAGAACCAGTACACCGTTGTCGCTTGCGAAATCAAAATGACGGCGCTGTGGTTGGAAACTTACAGATTAAGGGGCAGTAATATTACAATAAGATCCCTTTGCCACGTCACCGAGGGAGCGAAACCAGACTCGCTCGTTTTCTCAGACGCTTGCAGAAAAAAACTTCCCAAAACAAAGTTACTGGGTTAATCTCTTTCACTTTTCCTTGGTTGGTAGATGCACCAAGGACCTGATTATAGCACTTAAACCGTAAAGACAGATTTGCTGATAGTCCAACTTTACGGAAAATATATATTTTTTTATAATATTTTTTAAATTAAAATATAACTTTCTCAGCCTCATTTTTTAATTAGCCAAGGTGAGGAAAGTGGTGAATAAAAGTTTTTTAACCAATAATATCATAGATATCTGATAGCATCCCATTAAATCCTATAAATGAAATAACTTTTAATCATTACATTAATTCCTAGTTTAATTCTTTATACATTTTAACTGCAAAATCAGAGAGTATTCTATAAAAATCCTTTAAATGACTTTACAGTATTGCTAGGAATGCTAGCAAACAACAACAACAACAAAAAACAAAAACATCTAATTGGTTTCAGCAGGAAGTTTATAAGGTTGAAATAAAATTCATGAAAGATGAACTATTGGCTTGCCAGGAGAGGATTTTGTCTCTCACAGCACGGTCTGACACGTCATCCATGAGTGTTTCATGAGAGCGTGTGGAGCTGAGGTCGGCTGCTATCTCAGCAGTCAGAGAGCATCTGTGTTTCCTCCTGCGAGAATCGCTGAGAAAAGCCGAGCAATAATCCACCTCTTCATAGGTCCGCTTCAATTTTCATTAGCTACGCACCTAGCAGACGCGGCCCACAGGAACTCAAGCACACAAAGAAGCCACTAAAGACCCTGACATCATACAGACCACTGACAGAGAGACAAGCTTATTATCATCTCCAAAGTCACACTAAACCAACTGAGATAAGACAAAACAGTACTAACAGTAACCCAGTAAAGCAATAATCCACCTCTTCATAGGTCCGCTTCAATTTTCATTACCTACGCACCTAGAAGACGCGGCCCACAGGAACTCAAGCACACAAAGAAGCCACTAAAGACCCTGACATCATACAGACCACTGACAGAGAGCAAGCTTTTATCATCTCCAAGTCACCTAACCAACTGAGATAAGATCAAACAGTACTAACAGTAACCCCCCCCCCCCCCCCCCCCCCCAGCTTATCTTATAATATTCACCTTCTATTAGGTTTTTATTACTATTTTTATTATATTTTTATACATATGCGTTATGCATACATATCCCTGGTCTATAAAACCTGTAAGAACCTTTCTGTGTCATTCATCTGGCTTGAGCCTTCTGGAGCCAGCATTTAAATGCTGTCGAAAAGCCAAAGTGTAAAGATATGTAAAAAAAGATGCTGTGGCAGTGAATAAAACCTCTACATGTCAAGTAGTGAGCAGCGAAAGGCAGTAGGGTATCCTCACACTGAGATTTTGTGAATGAAAAATAGCCTCTGTAATGAATTATGTAAAGGAAACATCTCCATCCAGTCGAGCTGCTGCTTGTTTGTTATCAGCAGCTGCTGCTGAGGGGGGTTTGTTCAACATAATCTAATATTGGGAACATTTCTGAAACATTCGTTCCAGTCTCGTTTCTCGTTCGTAATCACGAATAGAGCCACTGAGCCTGATGTGTGTGAGGAACAGTGAAATGTGTTGCTTGTAATGCAGTCATTTGGAACAGCCGGGAAGAATTGAGCTTGAGAGAGAGAGAGAGAGAAAGAGTCTTACATCATTATTACAGCACGTCAGAGGAAGAGAGAGAGAGAGACAAAGAGATGGAGGGGAGAAAAGAAGAGTGGATCACATAACCTGTAAATATAGCCTACAGTCAGGTTTATCTGCAGGGTATAGGAGGACAGCACGTTAGAGCTGTTCTCTGACATCCTTGTAGGTAATTATAATACATCCTGCACAATGGGGCGATCACATCTACCAACTTGTGTCTTTTCATCTCACCCTCCCATAAAATAATGCAATATTCTACACTGCTGCACTGTATTTCAATGAAGGCCACTAAGGTTAGCTAGAGCCATGGATATGCAGAAATGTGTCAGCATTTGTAGCGAAATAAGTATTTCCACAAAGCCGTTTGCACTGGGCTCTTTTGTCACTTAATATTTTATTTTGGTCCGTCAATCTATTAGATTACTTAGTATATAAAACCATGATCCACACTCAACTTCTTTTTTTGCGTTTTATTTTACATTAACAGAGTTCACACATCACAGTTCTGTCCTACTAGTGATTAATGTCAAATAAAACGCAAAAAAGAAGACTATTTTTGTTGAGTGCAGATCATGGTTTTATATAGCATAATATGTATACCAGCAGAGCTAACAGTGGACCAGACTGCTTTACGAAATGTACACGTAATGAAGATACATGAAGTGTCAATGTGAGGATAAACTTGGTTTCATTTGATAGACAAATAGTCACAACTATAGGTAGACAGATGGATAGAACAACAGATAGAGCGATAGACAGACAGATAGAACGATAGGCAGACCGATAGATAGAATGATAAATTGACAGAAAGCTGTTCAGATCAACAGATAGAAGGATAGACAGGAAATAGACAAATAGTCAAAACAACAGATAGACAGTTAAAACAATAGATAGACATACAGAACAATAGAGAGAATGGCAGACGGAATGATAGATAGAAAAATAGGTAGAAAAATAGATATAATGATAGATTGACAGTTAGAATAACAGATAGACAGAACAAGAGAGAGAATGAGAGAACACTAAATAGACAACGACAGACAGACAGACAGACAGACAGACAGACAGACAGACAGACAGATAGATAACAGACATTAACAGATAGACAGATGACAGATAGCTACCAGACCATAGACAGACAGACAGACAACAGATGACAGGACAGACATTAGACGATAGATAACAGACAGATAGACAGACAGACAGACAGACAGACAGCTAGACAGATAGACAGACAGACAGACAGACAGACAGACAGACAGACAGATAGCAGATAGATAGATATATAACAGACCCGATAGCATACAGACAGACAGACAATCCTAGATAATAGATAGATAAGACAGATAGACAGACATACAGACGACAGACAGACAGCCCGCTAGAATATAGAAGATAACCGAGATAGATAGATCACAGACAGATAGACAGATAGACAGACAGACAGACAGACAGACAGAGAGATAGATAGATAATAGATGACAGACAGACAGACAGACCAGACAGACAGACAGACAGACAGATAGACATATAGATAGATAGATGGATAGATGGATAGATAGATAGATAGAACGACAGGCATACAGAATGAAAGAACAATTGATAGATAGAACGATGGAATAGTAGAACAATAGAATGACAGATAGAACGATAAACAAATAGATAAAATGATAGGTAGACAGAACGTTAGATAGACAGAATGATAGAACCACAGACATAAAATGACAACAAAGTTTCCATTGCACTGGGAACCCTTTGAAATGAAAGGTTTCAGGTATTTTTCATTAATATCACATTTTTTTTAAAAGCCATGGCATGAAATCTGACTAACATTATCAGCGTGATTAAAAAAAACAAAACAGAGGCAAACAAATTTGTGAAATCACAAAAATCCATGAATTAGAAAGCACAGTAGCCCCCGCAGCCACTGCCTCTCAAACGCCCAGTGTGCTGTACTGCGCTTTGGAACAGGCTGTCATTAGCGGCAGTGGCTGAACCTCATCATGACTAATGGAGGTACTGAGACATGCGGGCACATTCACATTACTAGATTGCAGGTCTTAACCACACTCACCCAAAGCTCTCAGATCACCAGAGCCCAATAGGGCTGCACGCTGGAACAGGTGATGTTGATTAAAACCGTTTTTACTGCGGATCTAAAACCAGTTCCATTGTTTTTCCCATTTGGTTTGTAAATGTTTAAAGATGGTCTCAGATCAAATCTTTGGGCCATTAAACTACTACACATGCAATGTCCTCACACCACCCACCCTAAAAACACACAGAGCGCTAGTCCACCCCAAGGTGCAGGAATACTCCTCAAGTGCAATCTGAGAAGCACCAGTGCTGTCATTTTGTTCTGAGTGTATTTTTAGAGTGCATTTAGGTCCAGCGGCTCAATCATGTGTGTGGGAGAGGGACACAGCCATCATTTCCATGCCCTCCTGTTGCTGTTTTTTTTCTGCTGATGGTGCTGTGCAGTTTCCTTTCAAATTATGGTTTCCATTTACTGTTTTTTATCTCTCTGTCACTCCAAGCTGAAATCTAAATCTTGACATTGCCCCTGGGCATGCACTCTTGATTTAAGGGTTGCAGGTGTGCACTGTGTCGACAGCTCTTTGCGTGAATGAATATGCAAGCTCATCTCTAAAGTCATGTTGTAACATCAGAGCTGATGGTGTGTTGTGACGCCCCTCGTAGATGGATAAACTGCAGCACATGCAAGGGTGTTAGTTACATGTACTCATGCAACAGGAACCACACCACATGTGACTTTGAAAGTGTAGCTTCCCAAGCAACAATTTATGAATAAATTAATAAATAAATAATATGAATGTAATTTAAAAAATCTTTTAAAATGCGTGATATGTCGATTATATGAATAATACCAATTACCTATAATAATATTTGGTGTTTTATTGTTTGTGTCTGTGTGTATACTCACAGATTACTAATATTACATATACTGTAGGTGTTTGTGTTAATATTCAGTTTAACTCTTTTTAATATAATCAATTTTCTATAAATATAGATTACACACACAAATATAGTTAAATTAGCTATATTAGTATATATTTTGTAATAGTTTAAATTGAATATACCTGCGATGAAACGTTGTGGTGGTGTGGTGTGTGTTGTGTGTGCGTAAGTTGTGATGCTATACCTTGAATATTAGTCAAGTGTGTATTTAAAAATAAATAATAAATGAAAATATTTTTATTTTATTGTAATACTTTAAATAAAAAAAATCTAATATATTTTACATTTCCAACTGTGAACTTTATTTTGGGGGGGGGGGGGGGGGAGCTGGTTCATATTACATGAACGCATTGATTCAACAACTGGATTAGTACCTCTTTTCAAGTTCCCTGATATTTGTAGATGTATTATGTATATTAACATCTCCAATTCAGAGCAGAATTCAGATCAGAATTTAGGATTAACTTCTGCCTTAAATTGAAATTTAAGGCACCAATTCTGCATTCTGTGTGCTACATAAATTCAAATTGAATTCCTATTCAAAAATGTTCAATTTAAGAAATGGAACAGTAGCACATTTGATTGTTGATGATCAGTCATGCTACACTGCTAAGTGCTGGACAGAGTAGCGTGTTACTCTCAAAATTGCTACACTAAAACAGCTGAGCTACTGGAAATTGCAGTTAAGTTATAGTAGTGACATTGGCCTGTGGGCTGACTAAATCACAATAACACAATCAAACACTGCTTTAAACAGACCGCGGTCCATTTGCTTAAAGCCACAGCGTCACAGCAGGGAAAATATCTTTTTAATAGCTTGCTGGATGATAATCAATTAGCCCCTGAGTGCCATATCTGAACGCATTCGAGTGCTGATGTTGAGTGACATTGACTCGTGTCCTGTGAATGCCCATTAACGGGAGGACCGATCGAGTAGTCAGCTCATTGGAAATGCCTGTTTAACCTCTTCTCCCACAGCTTGAACAAGCTGACGGAGCGCCCTAGGCACGATGGGAGCAGGACCTGGCCAATGGGGCGGCAATGACAGGCGCTCTTCAAAGGGAAATTAATTCAGTGGTGGTTCGCTCAGCTGACACGCTTCACACTGTCAATGGTCCATAAACGATCTTGTCCGGAGCTGAAATGTTCTTTAAATGAATCACACTGCGCTGGTATTGCGCACACAGACCGGGGTCATCCCTCACGGATGTCGATAAAGTGATCCGCAGCTCACCGTAAGAAACCTTTTAGTGAGGCATCCGTTCATCTGTCAGAATCTGAGGAGATGATCTTACAAAATGATGGGAAATCAATAATCTATGAATGCACAACATCCTGCTTGACTTTATCTCACATTATGATTGGACGTTAAATGAAACTGATTGATTTTTTTTTATCATTTCATTTCCACAAATCCAATGACATCAACATTATACAGGTCAAAGGTACCCTGTAAAATGAAAGATGTGCAAAACTACACATATTCTTTATTAACTAGCCTACCACATACTGATCAGACGCGTTTCCTAAAGATCCTATAGACAGCATAAAGAATGGAAGTACTAACATTTTGTCGATGTGCTACTCCTAAAAGGAACACTCAGTCTACTGTTGCTATGGTTACCTCTATAAAATGTCATTTCTGACCAACTTGGCATCTATTTCTCGCAATAATATGCAATAATAATAATAATAAGTAAATAAATAAAAATATCAAACAAAATTACAGTAGAAATATTTCACTGTAAAAAATATGTAAGAAAAATAAACATAACAACACAGTCAAACTGTAAAATTAAATTTCCTTAATTTTCAAACATCAAACAATTGAGCTTTTACTTTCCCATTTTGCACCCTGGGCTTTTAAAAATTATATTTACACTTCATTTTTTTACCCAAAGCAACCTATTTGAAAACTCATTACACAATGATTAAAAACTGACACGTCATCTTCAAAACACGGATCACAGAGAGATCTCCAATCAAAGAATAGAGTAACTAACAGATATAAAAAACAAACAAACAAATAGGCTGAATTTCTATAATGCTTTGTTGAACAAAACTATCATACTCTTCACAAAATACAGCGACCTTTATGAATAATAACTGAAACATTGCTCACAGCAGGCGATTTCAAGTCTGAATTTTACTGTTGAAGGTGGTGGATTTGTTACATGGCTGTAGCAGCGGTGCTATAAAGAGAGTTTACAGTGTTGACAATCTAACAATACACTGTCAGCATGCAAAAACCCTCTCTGAGAAATCTGGCCTTTAAATAAATCTGCCTCACAGCATTGCTACTATTAAGTACAAAAAACAACTTAACTAGTAGACCTCACTAAACTAGTCAGATCCATATCATAACTGGTTTTACAATGTTCAGGTAAGGAAAAAAAGCTGCTGTAGAAACTGAATTCTCTGGCAGGTTCTCCAGAGGACTATCAATGCATCACTTTTGCATACATCGCTTGGGTGACGTGAGAGGCCATCAATCAGGTATTCATGAGGACCTGAGGCCAGCTGCAGTCTGACTGAAACAAATGGAGCGGATTAATCCATAGAGAAATACTCATATCTCACAATACAAGCATGCAAATCACGCGGACATGCATATTTCATGCATGCAGCACCACAGTCATGTATGAGATGTCAGAAGACATGACGCCATCCTGCTGTAACGGAGAGCCTATCTGACATATAATGATGAACTGTCAGTGCCCACTATTTCCATGCGGAACCTGAAGTTTGCAAATTCCCAATAAGTTCAAGACTTATCCAGGGTTGGGATTTGCAGAGAAGTTAAAAGAACAGTTCAGCCAAAAATGAAAATGTTGTCGTCATTTATTTACCACATGTTGTTCTGACTGTGCAATGACAATGCTATTTCAGTCCATTGAACACTAAGCTATCATATGGCTTCAGAAGACTTTGGACACAAGTTGTATGGACTACTTTTATGGTGCATTTTTACAGATGCGGTTAAAAGCTCATTTTACTTTCCTTGTATGGAACAGATGCACTGAAATTGATTGTATTACTGAAACACTGAAATAAAGTTTTAATATTTTGACGAATACCTAAACAAAAAATTAAGTTTATTTAATAATCAATTATATGTAAACAAACATATTTAATAATCAGCATTTAAATAAAAACAGAGTTGTATATTTGAACAGTTAGAATTTAAATTGCACATACGGCAGTTTTATATATATATATTTTTTTTTTTATCAAATAATTATGTTTCGACTCCACTTTGTTTTTAATATAACATATATACAGTGGCTGGTAATACATTACGCAAACATTAATAAAATCACAGTAAGTAAAAACGTTAATATACATAGAATAGAAGTTTAATTTAAATTAATACAACATTAGATAAAAAACTAAAATAAAAATTCAAATGTCACCTTGACAACTAAATGAAATAAATTTAAGTTGAAGCACTAAAATGACCAACTGGAAATAATAAATAAAAACTACTATAAAAATGTTAAATGAACCTGATGAGGTTATTTTTTTTGCATTTAAAATGTATATATTTTTTAAATATTTAAAAAAGACAAAAGCCAACAAAAATTCCAAAAAAGGTAACTAAAATGAAAATGAAAACTGAAACTCTAAAAAAAATGAACTCAATTCAAAATATATATAAAAAAATTGGAAACTCTAACAAATTAAAAATCAAAATAAAAAATATTAATAAGAATTTTAATAGCATATAAATACTAAAATGACAGTGATTTTCAGTTGACGGAATTTCAGTGCATCACTAGCGTGGGACATTTTGGTTAACATCTCATTTTGTTGTTCATGGAAGAAAAGAAAACAATTGGGTTGGAATAGCATGGGAGTGAGTAAATGGCACAATCAGTGGGTGCATGGCATTCATTCTTAGCAAATTCCTCCCTAAGTCTACATTATACAACAACAAGAGGCGTTATAGTGCAAAAATAGCTCCTGGTCTATTAAACCAGCCATTCTTTCCACACGGGAGAGTAATATTTGAGCAGCTATTTTAATAACTTCAACATGATTTCTGTTTGATTACGGAATTCACTAAGACATAACTTGTCAGTTTATATTCAACAAACATTATGCAAATACCACAGGATTTCCCCATAAAATGTTTGTGTGGAATCGTCCTGGTGAGGCACAGCTGACAAAAACTATCTCCAGCCCCGTCTCTGCTCCATCATGCCTCTTTAATGTAACAGCACCCGCAGCACTTCCCTCTATCACATCTGACCGCGGAGAGCAGCCGCCTCACAAATCACAGGCGCTGTGGTTTGATCTACATTTCACAGAGCTGCAGACGCTACATTGTGTCGGCCTCTTATTAAAGTAACAGGTGTGACACAAGTGAGCCTCATCATAGTCTGGCTGGCTCTTTATACTCTACACAAGACAGGAGAATACTGATAATGTACAAGTTCACTTATGGGATATAAAAATGAATTGCTTGTTGAATGTATAATTAGATTCCATTGACATTTGTAACATAAAAATATGTTTGTTTGTTTTTTTGAGCTATGTCACAATGAAACAACAGTTAATGGAATAGTTCACCCAAACATGAAAATTTGGTCAAATTTATTCACCCTCAGGCCATCCAAAACTTCTAAAGCAACGTTTTTACTAAAACTAAACTACACTAAAATAAGCTAAAATAATTTTAAATAAAATTAGATGAAAAACTTCAATTTTGAAATATTGCCTTGAACATATTAAAACTTAATAATTGATAAGATAATCCAAATAATATACAAACAGCCCTAAAACGGAAAGAAACGATATTTAATAATCTTAAAGTAAAATTACAATGAATATGTAGTTGCACAATGCTGAAATAAAATAAAATATTAATATTAAATACAAAGCTAAACAAAAATTTGAAATGTTACTCTGACAATTAAGTGAAATAAATTTGAGATGAAACACTAATATTACTAACTGGACAGCATGTTACAAAAAATATATATAAAATAATTGCAAAAATAATTAAAAACAAAATTAGATGAAAACCCCAAAAAAGAGAAATATTGCCTTGAACATACTGAAACTAAACTAAATAAATAGATAAGTCCAAAATAAATGACTGAAATAATTAAATTAAGTTAAAGCTAAAAGACATATTAAATATATATATTAAAAAAAAAACATTAATTAGCACATACCAAAATGACTAAAACCTAAACTAAAAATACAATGAAAATATATATAAAAGCTAAGTTCGCAATATTAATAAACAAATAATACTGTTTATAATAAAATAAAAAATACTAAAATAGCACTGATTATACATTGGAGACAATGTTTCTTAAACTATAAAAGAGCAATCTTCACACCATAAATAACGAGAACATAATCAGCTATCAATCCAAACTTGACACAACTGCAAGCACACCATGCATGTGGCAGCTCTTCTTAATTGAGTTTGCATTGAAATGAATGTATCAACAGAACAAAGGGAGACAAAAGGGATGAAAAAAGACTGTGGTAATGAAACTCAAAATCAGCTGTGTTTGTGTATATCCTGTAATCCCTCTTTTAGCCCCAGGCCTCAGCAGCAGAAACTGGAAGTAATGTCCCTAGACACTCTAAAGACAGCAAAGAGAGCACACACCCCTCGCATTCACAGCACACACCTATTTCTCACTCAGCACAGCTCCCATGCAAGAAGTCATTGCAAGTCGTCATGCTTGTCGTGAGAGAAGCGCCATTTGTTTTGAAATGTCCCTCAGGTTGCAGCACAGCAGCTTCTGTGTAAATATGTGATCTAAGGGGCTTCTATCTCTGCGGTGAGCCGTGAGTTCGGAACAGTAATCTGTCATAATCTTCCTTTTGAAAAAAGCATTGTTTAAATGACTGCGAAATGACTCGAAGGCCTCCAAAATGCAGCATTCAAAAGAAAACTCATGCCTTCAGCGGCTCGCAGGAAATGCAGCTCCCCCAGAGGCCGTTTTGACCCCTGCCATACCAACCTTCAGGTCTAGACGGATGCAAAGATCCCATCCTGCAGAACATGATTTAGCTGAACTAGAGGAAGGCAAGATACAAGTGCTGTTAGGGCTGGTGTACAGGAGGTTGTGAGCTCTTGCATGTTTACCTGATAACTAAAAAGAAGTAGTGGTACACAACAGAACTGTAAAACAATTTCCCACAGCAATCGTATTCATTTTTGGCTCCATGTTTCAAAACATGGAGTCAGATGATTGCATTCACTTAGAATTTTTAGAAATGTTTAGCTTATAGGAAGCTCGCTTGTACACAAATTCCTTTTTATATAAAGCTTGACAAAGTCAAAATTGAGTTCATATTTAATGTTGCTTTTAAATTTAATTGGCAGCACCATAAGTTGACTTGGAATTGAAGAAAGTAGAATTGACCAAATTACAGTTCATAGAAATTAAATAGGTGAAAAACACAGTGTTCTTCCATTATGGTCTATAAATAATCAAATATATATATAAAAAATACAAATAAATTAAGTACACATTTCAATATACCATTAAAAAAATGTGTTCTTTCAACCTAAAAAACTACGTCTCGTGCTGCCTTCGTACTGAGTTGACTAAAGCTTAACATTTTAAAGCGCACAAACTTTTAAGTTGAAACATTTTTTTTTACACAGTGTAGGTGATATTCAAAATTCATAACTTTTTTAAATTATTTAAAACTTTCAGACAAGGTTTTGTAAAACCATGCACAGTTCTACAATTTCTACATCCTTAAATTGAAATTCTAATTGAAATTCTGCAATCTGTTCGTGAGCTCAATTCATAAAATAAAAAAGATAAATTGAGATGAAAAACCTAAAAAATTAAAATGTTGCATTGGCAACTACTGAATAGTTAGTTTAAATAGAAATATTAAAAATATTTTAAATATAAAAGCACAGACGAACAAATACAAAAATAAAAGCTTCAAAATTCAAATGATTAAATATTATATAAATAACACTAAAAGAATACTGCTTATACTGTACACTTGCGACAACGTTGCTTAAACTATAAGAGCAATCTTTGCACCCTAATATGTTAGTGGTGAAAACAATCAGCTATCAATCCAAACGTGACACAACTGAAAGCACCATCCATGTGGCAGCGCTCCTTAAAGGGTTAGTTTTTCCTCACGAGCCCAAAAATTTAAATTAGTCCATGAATTACTCACCCTCAAATCATCCTAGGTGTATATGATTTCTTCTTTCAGATGAATCTAATCGAACTTATATTAAAAATTGTCTTTGATCTTACAAGCTGTTTAATGCCACTCAGCGGGTGTTGCATACATCAGTCCAAAATAAGTTAAATAAAAAGCGCCCATTCATAATAAAAAGTGTCTCACATGGCTCCGGGGGGTGAACAAAGGCCTCCTGTAGCGAATCGATGCGTTTTTGTAAGAAAACAATCCATATTTAAAACTATAAACAGTAATCTCTAGCTTCCGCCAACTGTCGTACACGGAAGGAGCGGATGACGTTTGAGTTCAGCGTTGTACACCGGAGACACTCAGATTGGTAACAGTCGAGGTGTACAAAAGCGGTGTACACTCCAACTGGATCGGCTTAAAGAATGCACGTCCTCTACACCTAGGTATGACATGATGGTGAGTAATTAATGACAGATTTTTTTTTGGGTGAACTAACCCTTTAACTGAGTGTGAATAGAAATGAATGCATCAAATTCAATCGGAACATAAAAATAATTCTAAATTCAATTTTGAATAACACACAACCCTGGAAAACCCCTGGCCACATTCTGGTATGTAACGCATGTTTTCGCAATTAAACAAATTCCTTATGGATAAATCGCCACCTTATGAATCAACTAATCAAAACCTAATGAATCAACTCCTTATGGATACAGTGACGAATTACTGAATATCCTGTTTCTGTTGGAAATACATCAAGTCAAGTCAAGTTTATTTGTACAGAGCTTTTCACGATACAAATTGTTGTAAAGCAACTTTACAGCAAATTAAGTTCAAGCAAATTAAACATCAGGAGCGAGACTCAAAATGAGACCCAAATGTGTTGGAAATCTTAACCAGCTGCACCATGCTTGTAGACTAGCTTCACCAAGTAAGTTTTGCGGGACTAACCAGCAAACTACACCAGCTTAGAAATTCATACTAGTTTAAGCAGATCTTTGCCACAGGGAATAAGAAAGTGATGGAGTGAAATCACAAAAGAAACAGGCTATAAAAGTGGAGACCTACATGGCTGAGTGAGCTAAATCTAAAAAAAATGTTGATAGCCACGCCAAGCCTAGAATCAGCCCACCATTACATTCTATTACCCATCAGGGGAGCCAGGGAAGAAGTGGCCGCAGATTGCAGTGATTAAAAACAAACTCTGCCAGTGAGCAGTCAGAAAGGAGGGGCTGCACTTCACTTTGTGGGAGCTGAATAATACAGCTGCTCTTCCATACGGAGAGGGGCTGGAGTCAGCTCGCTCTGTCTGTCTGTCTGTGGCCTTGGGGATGCCTCTTGAAATGCCTGCACCGGCCACCAAAAATAACCAGCACCGACTTCCCACTGTTGCCACAAACCACCGCAGCACACCTTCCTCCAAACAGTCTCTAAGCCACAGCTAAACCCAGACAGAGAGAGTGAACACATAAAAAAATAGATCAACGTGGGACAATGGCTCCTCAGTTTCTTAGGCTCGAAACATACCCTGTGGAAGTAAGGGAGCGTGAATGCTTCTAGCTATGCAAGTATGATTTCACACATTGCTATGTTCCGAAATGTGTCAGAACCACTAGCGTACCACAAATCTCTGAAGCTCCCTCACTCAACAGCAGTGAAATCACGAATGGAAGTTGTGCATGAAATCTAGCCCTTTCTTCTACAATGTTGATTCATTAGCCACTGAGATGTTTCTTGTTAAAATGAAGTAATATACACACATTTTGTTAATGTTGATGTTCAGTACATCTTATTTTCTGTTTCTAGCACATGCACCTTTGTTTTGCACGTGTGATTCACGTGTGATTCCGTCACTTTAAAAATGTGTAAATGCACCTTTTTAAGTTGTGGTTTTCTTTTGGATGTTAAAGATGGCCTATTCAATAGTTGGCTGAAGAGGTGTTCGCTAGTGGCTAAAATGCAAGTATGGAGGGCAAAGATTTCTTTGAACTTTCAAAGAATCCTGAAAAAAAAAAAGTCCATAAAAATATTTGGCAGCACAACTGTTTCAATCATTGATAATAGAAGCAAAAAAAAAAAAACCTTTCTGAGCAGCAAATCAGCATATTAAATGATTTCTGAAGGATCATGTTGACACTGAAGACTGCTGAAAATTTTCCGCTTTGTCCACTGTAGGAATTATACAGTTTAAATATATTAAAATAACAAAGGTCATGTTTATTAATATATATTTTACAATATCCTGATTTACTGTACGTTACTTGTATGCAGAAATTAAGCCTGTGAGCTTAAAGGTATAGTTCACCCAAAAATGATAATTTTATGTGTATCTGCTTACCCCCAGGGCATCCAAGATGTAGGTGACTTTGGTTCTTCAGTAGAACACAAACGAAGATTTTTAAGTCCAGCCTTGCAGTCTTATCAGTCGTATAATGCATGGCAATGGTACAAAATCTATGAGAGTAAAAAAAAAAAAACATGCACAAACAAAACCAAATTAAACCCTGAGGCTCGTGGCGACCATTGAGGCCTACCATCAAAAACAACACAACGATCGGTCTGTGCAAGAACCTGAACAGTATTTATATCATTTTTTACCTCTGATCCATCACTATGTCCAACTTCCTTGAGCGCGTGCACAGAATCTGATGCGTGAGGTGTGTACGCACTCTGGCGTAATTTACGTTAATGGGTGTGTTGATATCCAGCCGAAGAGCAATCAACCATAACTTCAGGCGAGCAGGCTCAGAAGTTGGGAATACCTGTAAAGTCACCACTCCCGAATGAGTTCGCGCGAGAAAATTTAATCTTTTAGTTTTAAGTCGGTTTGATCAATCCGGATTAGCTCAAGTAAGTACCATTTTGATTAGCCGTCGTACCTACAATGACTGTGCATTGTGTAAACAATGAGTGACGTATATGTGCGAGAGATCACTTCCGGTGCTTGCGTTAACTACGCCAGAGCGCGTACACACCTCATGCACCGGATGCCGTGCGCACGCTCAAAGACAGTTGGACATAGTGGTGTATTAGAGGTAAAAAATGATATAAATACTGTTTGGTTTCTCGCACAAACCGATCGTTTCGTGTCTTAGGACATCAATGTGTCGTCACGAGCCGCAGGGTTTAATTTGGATTTGTCTGTGCATGTTTTTTTTACTCTCATAGATTTTGTTACCATTGCCATGCATTATACGACTGATAGACTGCAACGGCTGGAGTTAAAAATCATAATTTGTGTTCTACTGAAGAAACAAAGTCACCTACATCTGGAATGCCCTGGGGGTAAGCAGATAAACATCAAATTTTCATTTTTGGGTGAACTATATCCCTTTAAGAGACTTCCTTTCAAAAATTAAAAAAAATACAAATAAATAATACCGACCTTAATTTTTGAATGGTTGTGCAACATATTTACAACTTTTCACCTCCAATTCAGTAAAAGTATCTCCATCACGCACAACTAACCCCTACTAATTTATACTAATCAAGGATCAAAATTTGCTTTCACATAGTTGCATAAAGTATGTTTCTGGACATCTAGAGAGCCAAAGTCAAACATATGAGCATATTCTAACCAACAATGCTACATATTGTAATATATTCTACAGCACATCTGTCACACTATGGAGTAAGTATATTCCTGTTTGTCAATGTAAGGCAGGAAAGGTGTGGAATTCTTCAGCACTCATAAGTAACAATATTAATTCAGGCTATTTCCATTTGAACACACAGCCGGTGGAAGCGTAGCAATTGTGCTGTCAGAGGACAATAGACCCGGCGGAGACACAAAAAAAGAAAGAGGAATGGGAGGGGGGTGTTGATGATTTTAGTTCAGCGGCATGTTAAAGCATCACGCCAGAGGCAAATAAAAGACTATAAAACACTCCTGGATGGCACCCACCAGATCAGGTTTCCACTCCATCATTGTAAACCACTTTCTAATCTTTGAACATAACCAGTGATTGATAGTGTAGGATTCTATCCTGAGAGTTTCACATAGCAGATTTGAGAATTCATGGATTAATGCACTCACCCAATCTGCTCTCATCTTCTGAATAATTCCACAATTTTGTAAATGCACTCCATAGTTATTCCAGCATTCTCTGATAATTCTAGAGACAATTAAGAGTACTCAGAAGTGACATCATTTGTGTTTTACATCTTCAAAGTGTTTCACAACAATTGAAGTCCATTAATTTTACAGAAGTATTGCAAAGTTGATCTGGTGCAAATTCACAAAAACAAGATGCATGGTTTCTTTTATTTCTCCATACCTCAAGTGTTGCTGGGTTTGTGTCCAAACTGGACAGATTTGCCAAAAACCCTCATATTTAATTTTGTGGTTTACAACGCACTCTGATTTGTCTGATGCCATTCAATACAATGGCGTCACAACAAAGTTGATTGGCATGATGGTGACGCCCCTGTGTTTCTAATATTATTAACTAAAACTAAAACTATTAAAAATTGTTTTCAGTAATTGAAATAAAGCTGAAATAAATTTTTATATAAATATAAATATTACATGCAAAACTCAAATGAAAATTAAAAACGCTGTCTTGGCAACTAACTGAAATAAAAATAAATTAAAGCTAAATAAAAATATTAAAAAACAAAAACAAAATTACTAAACTTAAATAAACCTGAAAATACAATCGAAAATATAAAAAAAAAGAACTAATTTAAAATATTAATTAAAACTATAATAGTATATTAATGATAATAAAATAATATAGTAAAAATATTATATTAATAATACTAAAATAACACTAAACAAACGCAGATTCCAGCGCTGTGTGTCCATCTCCCACTTTGAATGAGCTTGCATAAACGATCTGTTTACTGGTGACACAGAAAATAATAAAGAAAAAAAACGATAAATGATCCCTCGTTCAGAATGCCTGTCTTTTTTGAATGTCGGTCATGGAGAAGCGGCTTTTTTCATCCAGCAGGTCAATAACAGTTCATTTCTACATGAGCCAAACTTTGACTCCATTTGATATTTTGCAGAAGGCTCAAGATGTGTTCTAAAAAATGTATGACACCAAGGCCATCTTACAAAAAAAGTTTATGGCACAAGAGACGCACTGCAGTGGTTCAAAATGTCCATCTGATGCTTATGCACATTGACCGACAATTAAAAACAGAGGTGATGTGTCCTACCACTCCACTCCAATCTAACCAATCGAACTTTGTTTGATTATCTGAGTACTTGAATAAACAAAATGACCAAAATTCCCGTCCTAGTGGATCCTTATGCAAATGTTTCATTGACTGCTGAATGAAAACACAAAAACATCAAAACAGTAGCTTCCAACAGATGAGGTACTGTGCTTTTCCTGCTGAAAACAGAGACTCCAGAGTTTCCACTGCTTACAGGGCAGCATTCACTGGAATCCCATCAATCAATGGGATCTTATCTCTGCTGCAAGTGTTTTGGCATACTTTGTGGCAAATTGGCACAACCCAACACACACACACCCAACACACACACACACAAACACACAAAAAAAAACACACACACACACACACACACACACACACACAACACACACAACACACACAAGTCTGGCACAGTCTGAAAAGACAGAACAAAGAGAAGACAATTTATTAATGACAAGTTATCAATTTCCTCTCTGCTGGTAGCTAACAACAAATGTTTTCACTTTTAGCTCAACCAATCTTGTTTACAAAAGCAGTGAGTGAGTACAGTGCCTGTCTGTGACAGTATCAAAAAGATCAGAAAGACGGCTGTTATTAGAACACTAGACAGGGATCATCTGATTTTGTCTAAAGAAAGAATAACACACTCATGAATGCTTTATTTATGAGGCTGACACAGTAGGCGTGTTTGAGATTAGCAGGTTCTGTGCATAACGATCACCACCAGGTGCATGCTGGGTACAAATGCTGTCCGACTTGCTGTGATGTCAAAATACAAAATATAAAATATTTTCACTATAGCAAGGTTTTCAGAGCCAGGTGATGCAACTGCTTTCCACCAAATGAGGAAACTAAAAATATAATGGGAAATAATTTGCTTACAAGGGAGCTTAGTGGTTATGCTTACTAATTCTCAATATAGGTGGGTGTGTCTGTGGTTATTAATATTGCAGACACACAACCCAAGCCATAAGGGCATTCCACGCAAAACCCCCCCTCTACAGCCAACATTATTACTGCAATTGTATCTTTTACGGCCACTGTATGCTTGTTTTTTCTCTCCTGGAAAATGGAACACCATGTACCAGCCACAATTAGACCGTTGACAAAGAATAATAACATAATAAAAATACTACTACATAAACAATAAATACCTAAATAAACTAAAATAGAGTTTATAATAAATAAATACTTTGATATCTTTATATGCATTATCTAATCATCTTTATGATAATTAATATAATCCTATTAAATTGTATTATTATATATATATATTATATACAGTAGCTATATATATAATATCTATACTATAGTCTATATATATATATATTATATATAAAAAAAAATTTTTCATTTATATATAATATAGATTTAAATTATTTGTATTGAAAATATTATGTTTCATAGATGATTTGTCCTATTTGGTGTCCACATCAAATACAATTTGCAAAAGTAATGCATAGAAAACATTAAATGCAAGTAAAGTGTATACTTCAATGTTTCAAATAATGTTATTTATAAATAAAATGTCAAAATATGAGTGAAATAATGTTCCATCGTCATTCAGAGTAACAGATATATTTATGTAAAAATGACAACATACTTATTCTGATCTGGACTTATATTTATATATAATAAATATACATTTAAAGGGATAGTTTACCCAAAAATGAAAGTTCTGTCATTTAATTACTCACCCTCGTGTCATTCCAAACCAATAAGACCTTCGTTCCTCTTCGGAACACAAATTAAGATATTTTTGATGGAATCTAGGAGCTGTCTGACCCTGCATAGACAGCAACACAACTGAAATGTTCCCAAGTCCAGAAACGTAGCAAGGAGATCTGTAAAATAATCCATGTGACTTTTTGTGCACAAAATTAAAAAAAAACCACTTTATTCAACAATCTCTCCCTCCGATCACCCTAGCTCCATTTTTTGGGCGAATATCTGCTGCGTAAACAGCAGTATGCTATTCTGTGTCAGCTGGGTGTCCCCGACGGATATGCTTTTCTGTTCAGCTCAAATCACAACACCGTAGGGACCATGATCCGGTGTGATCCAGCCTTACACAAACAGTAATAAGAACTTTTACGTCCAATCAGATCTTCGCCAAAATGCGCTAGGGTGATGCGAGGAGACAACGTTTTTTTTTTCTTTTGTGCACAAAAAGTATTCTCCTAGCTTCGTATAATTGCGGATGAACCAGCTGATGTCACATGGTTTATTTTACAGATCTCCTGGCTATGTTTCTGACTTGGGGACATTTCAGTTGCGTTGCTGTCTATGCAGGGTCAGACAGCTCTCAGTTTCCATCAAAAATATCTTAATTTGTGTGCCGAAGAAGAACGGAGGTCTTACGGGTTTGGAACAACACGATGGTGAGCAATTAAAGGGGTCATATGATGTTGCTAAAAAGAACATTATTTTGTGTATTTGGTGTAATGAAATGTGTTTATGCGGTTTAAGGTTAAAAAAACATTTTTTTCCACATACTGTACATTTTTGTTTCTCTTCTATGCCCCGCCTTTTTGAAATGCGCTGATTTTTACAAAGCTCTTCGTTCTGAAAAGCGAGGTGTGCTGTTATTGGCCAGTTATCCAATGCGTTGTGATTGGCCGAATCCCTCAAGCGTGAGACGTACATGTTACTCCCCTTGCCATATTGTGATGATGCCGTCAGGCCGGAGCGATGAGACAAAAACATTAAAACCCATTATAAACGAGGCATTTGTTGCATCCAGTGGGGACATAATTATGGATTAAAATGACTTGTACTGTCTTTTTACGTGTTGTGTTGCATCGTGCCGCGTAAACATAAAACCATGTCTGCATTTGTGACGGAGATTTGACAAACCGCCAAGCCCGTACTCCACACTGCGCCCCAACAAAAATCGCTTTAAATATATAAAATATAAAACTCTTTAAATATAAAAGACGTACTTACAGTCTTTGAGTCAGAACAGCTGGCATTGTAATCTACTCTACCAGGATCAGGAAACGGTCCTCCATAAAATGTGCTGCACACATCCGAATATTTGGGTTGAAGTGTTCTGGAACAGTGTTGTAACTACACCTTAAAACACTGATTTCCCCCCCCCCCCCCCCCCCCCCCCCCCCCCCAAAAAAAAAAAAGAAAACCCCCCCCCCCCCCCCCCCCCCCCCTAGTCGTGTCCATTTTTGGAATGCCAAACAAAGTATTTTCACTTTCAAAATGAAACGAGGTCACACGACGTCGTCCTACAGTGAGCATAGGCCGGGCGGCTAGAGTGAGGAACGCGGGAGGGTTAAGTGAGCAGAGGCGTGTGCTTGATAATGGCGCATGCCGTCGATTTCGCGAAGGAGCGTGCTGGAAGGACGGGTGACGACTCCGGCTGACTCCGCATCGTCCACCGTAAAACCGATCCGGCGATGGGACAGCGCAAAGTTTGTAGTATTCCGCATCGCCACCCGGATCAGCTCCAGGCATGTCGAAGTGGATATCGTCCTCTTTTGGAGGACCAAACAAAGTAGTTTTCGCTTTCACAACGAAGCACACAGCTTCTTCACGACATGGCAGCGGCGGCAACAACTATATTACAGCGAGAATAAAAGTTACGCTTTTTTTTTTTGCGTGAACATTTGGGCAGCATTACGCAAATCTTCCCACATAGTGAGGTAGATATTTGGGGGCGTGTTAGAACGAGCCGTTTTTAGGGGGGCGTGGCAGAGTCTTAACTTCGATAAAGTATATCTCTTTGGTTTTTAGACTTTAGTTTTTGCAACTTTACAGGTCTTCTTTATGCCCCAAGAGCTTGTAACACTCCAAATAGAAAGGAAAAATTGAAAACACATCATATGACCCCTTTATGACAGAATTTTCATTTTGGGTGAACTATCCCTTTAAAGAAAAAGTGATCGTACTAAATTTTATTATATTTTAAAAGATTAAAAACTTGGTGCCACATAGGTAAAACCTTAGTGGTTTGAGGGATAATGCCAAAGACTAATTTAAAATTACAATTAATTTGTTTTTGGGGTCTGTACTGTGAATTTTAAATAGAGTCTTTTAATGATTCTCTAATTATGAGAAGAGGATGGGGGGGCTCGGCCTCTACTGATGTTTTAGTGGGTGTCTTCTGTAAATCATGCTAAAAAAATGTTTTTTTGCTCAAAAAACTCTAGACCCATATAATTTTTGTTGTTGTTTAAAAGTATATTTAAACAACAATTGTTGTGATAGTTGCCATTTTAATAATATTCATGATAATCCTAAATGATATACAGTAAAACATAAGTTAAAAATGATGCATTTTTGAAGCCCTACTGATGGGGCTATGGGAGTACATAAGACAAAGATGGTTCGGAAACATTGGTATACTGCATTTACTTTGCAGTTTTCCTAGTAAGCTAGTATTCCAATTCAAACATTCGGAGGCTCCTGGCCAGTGTCAATAAGCTCAGTATTGTGTCACAAATGTAGAGCCTGGTGTGCTGTTCCTCCCTCTGACATCATAGATGCATTTGTAAGTTCACACAAGCTCCTATTCAAACAGGGTCTCCATAAAAAGCCTCAGTGATGGATCTCTTAGACTTGAGCAAGTCCTCAGTGTCGCACTTCAGCACATCAACAGCTCTGTATGTACAGAAAGTGGCCCACCGATGAACCTGTGAGGTCAGGAAAAACAGTACAGATTGTACACAGCTGCTCTCTTAGTATCTGCATACAAAAGCAGTTGGAGCAAAATGCCCTGTTGCTGCAAGAAATTGGTATTTAAAGGGGTCATATGATGCTGCTAAAAAGAACAGTATTTTGTGTATTTGTTGTAATGAAATGTGTTTCTGCGGTTTAAAGAAAAAAAAAACATTATTTTTCCACATACTGTGCCTTTATTGTTTCTCCTCTATGCCCCGCCGTTCTGAAACGCGTCGATTTTTACAAAGCTCATTGTTCTGAAAAGTGAGGTGTGGTCTGATTGGCCAGCTATCCAGTGCTTGTGATTGGCCGAATAGCTCAAGCGTGTGACGGAAATGTTACGCCCCTTACCATACTGTGATGCCCTGTCTGGCCGGAGCGACGAGACAAAAACATTAAATCGCATTATGCAAATCTTCCCACATAGTGAGGTAGACATGTGGGGGCGTGTTAGAACGAGCCGTTTTTAGGTAGGCGTGGTTGACTCTTAAACTTTTATAAAGAATATCTCTTTGATTTGAGACTTTAGTCTTTGCAACTTACAGATCTTCTTTATGCACCAAGAGCTTGTAACACTCCAAAGAGAAAGGAACAATTGAAAATCGCATCATATGACCCCCTTTAAAATTCTACTGAATGGTTATAGGATGCTCTCCTCCAAGACTATGAATATGCACAAACACATCTCATCTACGGTGTCAGCCAAAACGCACATGGTATAAAGTAAAGTTGACTTTTAAAAGCAGTACTCTTTTGTTATTATAAAGTGCCGTCATGAACCAGTAAAACAGCAAAAGGAACAGCAACCAGCTGTGCTTTTAAATATTAATGCTCTTTTCTGCCTTTGTATGCTGACAGCCTAATTAGGAACTTATTAATATTCAAGCGCACAATCATTTTGGGTAAAAGCAATTCCAAAATGTACTCTCGTTTAACCTTTAAGGCACAAAATGTGGATTTTAGTGGAGGCAGTGTTGTGTTTATCAGCAATGCTCTGGGTAAAGTAAACTTGATGATTTTTAGCATAAGGCTCTTTTTCCCCCCATCAGATTGGGTTTTAAATGGCTTTGAGTAGCAGATGATTTGTTGCATTCAAATTTTTACACAAACGGTTATAGGTCAACCACAACCCCACTAAACTGATTTTTAGTTTCCAAAATACTGCATCATTCGTTGTTATAGATGAAAAAAAACCCCACCTCTAAAGCATATTTTTCTTGGCAAGCGCAATAACAGCTCCCTTGTTATAGGCACTATTATTGTCTGTCCCAATGCTCTCTTCTTCCTGTATATGTCATTCCGTGCATTTTTCAGCACACACAAGCATATTCAACCAGAAACTGCTTCTTTATGCAGCATGGCATTTATAGGCCATCTTGTGCTATAAATACAAAGAGAAAAGGAAATAAAATTATCATAATTCTTGTATTTAAAGTCAACTTTATATCAAAATTGACACGTTTTACTTTCCTATGCCCCATTCTGAGACGTTCACCTAGTAATGATGTTCACTCGGCTATACTGTCACATAAAGTTATTTGTCTGCACACACAAAAGTGACATATGACAGCGCGATGTTGTAGTATTTCCTCATCGACCAGCACGGATCAGCTCCAGGCATGACGAAGCAGATATCGTTGGAAGGCCAAACAAAGTAGTTTCGCTTTCACAACGAAGCACACAGCGCCTTCACAACATGGCGGTGGCGGCAACAATACTACAGCGAGAATAAAAGTTACGCCTTCTTTCTTTGTGTGAACATTTGTGAGGCGTAACACAAATCTTCCCAGATAGTGACGTAAGTATGTGGGGGCGTGTTAGAACGAGCCGTTTTAGTGTGGCTGACTCTTAACTTTTATAAAGAATATCTCTTTGGATTTGAGACTTTTAGTCTTTGCAACTTAACAGATCTTATTTATGCACCAAGAGCTTGTAACACTCCAAAGAGAAAGGAACAATTGAAATCGTTAGGGTTAGGGTTATCATATGACCCCTTTAAGGCTTGTCAAGAATCAGCCACTGTTGTGATTGGCTAAAGTCACTGCATGAAAAAAAAATCTATTATAATTATTCAAGATAAATCTACTCCTCTTTACTCTTCCATTTGTCCATTGTCGGGAGTAGCTCAAGATTGTGGAAGTAAACAAGCATCTGTATACAGAGTAGACTGCGTCAGTGATTATAATGGGTTCTATCTGCTTTTAAAGTGATGCTCCATCGGTCCACCGTAAGTGTTGAGCACCAGTGGCGGCCTATGATGTGATGACGTGCTCTAGAAGTACTCATATGCAAATGCCTTTTCCCTGTGTGACCTCACAGATTCCTCAATATCCAATTGAGCCATTTTTGTCGCTTGGTTAAATACATTCTTTTGAAAAACTTTTTGTACTTATGAGGACGTTTTAAGCTATGAAACTTACAGGATGTTTTAATGGTACAAAAACCTCTTATAAGTCAAAAGACCAAATTCGATTTTTCATGTCACAACCTCATTTAAGACAACCGTCACGTTACAGAGATTTAATGTAAATTCTGTTTTCAGTTATACTCTAAAGTCCCTGATCCCTATCCATTTTCATATGATAAACAGCATCTTGGATGTTGTCTTGGAAGTGTTTTTGTGTTCTACACAAGAAAGTAAGTTGTATGGGTTTGGAGCGCCATAGAAGTTTTTGGATGAACTTTCACTTTGACAAAATGTCTATGGTCATAATATACGAGTCGATCTGTTTACATACAAGTCAATTCTACTCTGTTCTATTCTTAATATCAACATTCCTGTCCTCACAAGTCATCTAAAGCGGTTTATCTCTCCACTTATATTTGATTCATATCATGGCTTTTGTATTTCACTCTGAGCTCCAGTATGTCATTTTTTTTTTTACATCCAGTGGTAAGCACAAACCCACACGGTTCTGTTTTCTTTTCCTTCCCCCTGCTGTCAATGCGCTGTCACACACGATAAGCACAAGAAGTGAGACACCCGCACACATCACGCTGCTGAGACGCTGGAAAAAAAAAAGAAAAAACTAATACAGCCTCGTAAACCTGCTCTGCTCCCATCTCTCCTTCATTTAGAATGCGCTTAGAGTGACGGCCGTGTAGCAGACAAGAAAACATTGTTGCTCTCATCACGGCAATCTAGTTTAGTGGAGCATGACATCATTTTCGTCAAAAGTGTTCTTTTATCTAACATTTCAACACAGGCAAAACTGAAACGGAGTTGGTATGAGCAAATGATAAAGAGATTAACATCTCAGTCCACTGACAAAGAACAATAGAGTTTGAAAGATCTCACAGATATGAGCTCTGAAAAAGTATTTGGACACTTAAAGGTCACACTTAAAATGTCTGAAGGACATTGATAGCTAAATATCAAAGCAAAAGAAATTGTCTCCATTTCTGTCACCTGACTGAGCTTGGGTTCATTGCTGCTGTCACCCTTTGGCTTGCTTTGTTGGAGACACTTACTATTCAGTAATATCATCGATTTGTCGGCACTTAAACCATGGGATGAGAACAAAAAATGAACTGAATTGAGCTAAATAATGACATGACTGTCTTCTATAAAGCTGAATTGTTTATATAAATTTTGAAAGATGGACACTGTTAATGAACTGAATTGAATCAACAATGAACTGACTCAAGCTGAATAACGACTTGGGCTGTGTACTAACACTAATTTCACGATTTGATTCGATTACGATTCACAAGTTTGGGATTTGATTTGATTCCGATTTCTATTCGATATCGATTATTTTGGATTTATATAAGGTACAGTGCATGGCAAATTTTCTCAAGGAAAAACAAATCCCTTAACTAATGCTGTAAAATACTACAGTTAGTACTACACTACTATAATATTGAAGGTTAAAACTGAATTTTATACAAACACTTAAATTACACTCAATTAAGTTTTATAATAATACAATTACAATACCAACTTTACAATGACATAATTATATTTCTACTCCAATTCGTTTTTTGAAATATAAACATTTAAATGGTGTCTGTAGGTAAAACGGACGGATTATTCACAAACTAACTTGAAAATATTGTAGAACAGTAATTTTCAGGCTGACTACGTTTATTTCTCAAATATGGTAGTTTTTTTTCTGAGGTAAATGTGACGTTTCGTGACACAGTTTACAATCTGTTACACTGACGTCTTTCCACGGTTGAAACATTGATTGAGCACTTACATGAGACAGGATGTGTGTATTTACGGTACTTTTGTACTCTTTTCTATTTAACCATACCTTTCATATGTTCATGTATGTCATCATTTCTGTTTTATTTTGTGCTGTAACTAGTATTAAAGCGGAGGAGATGATCAGTTCACATGCCGCTTCTCTTGAACTGAGACACTACAGCGATCTGTCACTCTACATTAAACAACGCCAAAAAGTTATTTATTGTTTGAAAATTGTAATAAAATGGACAGAATTTGAAATCTGGGACATTTCACAGAACATTTAGGTATCTAAGTTAACTCACCTTTATTTATGTGACGATTCATACAATACAGATTGTTTCAAAGCAGCTTCACGATAATAAACAAGAAAATAACAGAATCAATGAGGCAAGCAAACTGAGGCTTCTCTCCTTCCAAACATGAAACAAATTCTTCTGTAAAGAGCTCTAAAAAGACAATAGTGTCATTATTCAGTTCAAATCAGTTCAGTGTTGATTCTGTTCAGTTAGGCGATTCTGTAAAGTGATTCTCCTAAGCCTGTACACATTTTAAGTTTGGAGCAAAAACGAAATAAACTAAAGCTTGCTAAAGCCTTCTGGGTGGTAACCAGTAATGTAGAATAAACTGTGCATTTTGGAGATACCTGAGTGGCCTTACTGTACAGAAATACACATGCAACGAGCTATTTTTTAAATGTGTCAGAGGAAGGAAAGACTAACAATCCAGCGAGGGAAATAATTGTTCCTTAACATGCCAAATCATTAATTACAAAAAACAGACACTTCTGACTACAGTGGAGTGTCTCAAATATAGCTATACAGATTAAATATAATGAATGAAATACACTTGAATTAAGCATGCACTGTACAGTGTATTCATTACATTGAGGGAAAACAGAATGTAGTATAACACTCTATATTATAATCTATGCACTAAACACTCCTCTCACAATTTTGTTGGGTTATATTTTAGGGCTGCACGATTAATCGCATGCGATATTTAACGCGCATCCTATCAGTAAAGCCTGTTCTGTAATCAGCAGTAAATAATCATCATGTGCGTGCTTTCACATGGAGCAGCATCTACTACACAGAGCCGTTGTTCACTGACGAGCTTTGCAAAAAATCGCGCAAATATGAACGTGGTTTAGCGCAGCTCCTCAGTGAACAACAGCTCTGAGTAGTTAATGCTGCTCAATGCGAAAGCACGCACGTGATGGAGATTTACCGCTGATTACAGAACCGACTTTACTGATAAGGCGCCGTTATATCGCTGCCTAATCGTGCATCCCTAGTTATGTTCTAATCCGATTATATTTCAAACACACCCAGACCAACTAGCTGGAGAATCAGCAGAACATATAGATGGCTATAGAGAACCGTCAACTGTATGGTTCAGACAGTATGTATTAAAGAGAGGTCTTAAACACGTTTTGTTATATACAGTCAGCTCCCAAACTGTTCAATAGCAAAGTCTCTATATGTTGCGTACTATAAACGACATTAGTGTCATGCTAGTATAGAGTTAGGTATTATAAATCAAAATACTAAGACGAAATTCACCGAAGTAAATTCTATAACAAGCAATGTAATATATTAAGCATATATTTCTGGAGAAGTATAGAACATAATGACTATCATTCATGGTAGTCATATATTATCTAGCACTATATTCAAAGAGATAACAGACAATAATAATGCTATATATTAATATATATATATATATATATAGATATTATAATAGATGACAGATGAACCGTATATATTACAATAAAGAAGTGAAGCAGGAGACCACATACAGTAGATTAATCATGTAGTAGGACACGCGAGCGTGGTGGTGAAGTGGGTTTTTTCATTACTACTTAATTTGCACAGAATATACTATTGGCAAAGGGAAAGAGCACGTAATAGACCACAGCTAATGAGACTTTACTGGACTACAGCAACCAGACAGTACATAATATAGACCAGTGGTTCCCAACCCTGGTCCTGGAGGCACACCATACAGCATGCACATTTTTACATGCTCCTTGTCAATACTATACCCACCAATGATCATACAGTCTTGGAGTCTCTACTAATGAGCCGATGACCTGAATCATGTGTGTTTGATTAAGGAGACATGCAAAGTGTTGGGGTGCCTCAAGGACCAGGGTTGGGAACCACTGATATAGACTACTAAGTCATGCATTATTAAAAAGCACGGTTTACTTTAGACTAGAAGTCATGCAGTATACACTATAGCAGAATGTAATAACGACGATAGTAGTGTTATACATTGAAGTCATATACTGTTTTGTCAATGGAAAGAAATCATACAACATACAATACACTAAAGAGCAGTATATACTAATGGCAATAGAGAAGTGAAGCACTTGACTATAGAGAAAGCAGAATGTACTTTCGACTATAATGACCTCATGCAGTATTGACTAGAGAGGTACAGAATGAAGTGTAGCAGACAATAGAGAAGGCATGCAGTGCTGTACAGGGACTCCCACCTGCAGTGGAATTCCAGCCAAACTTCTCACCCACGCTCAAAGTTTCCGTGAGCTGATTGCTCTCACCACGGAGCCCTCACAACAACAACAACAACAACAACATGTCAAAACTTCCTCACGACGCCACAACATCCCCTCGTTCTCGACACGCCGCTGATGTCTTCTTCACACGCACGGTGAGAGGTTTTTAAATCCAACTCATGTGGAGCATATCGTGAGGCGATACAATTTCACGTTGGTTTAAAGGTTGTGTGGGACCATCCGAGGCGGTAGACGCTTATGTCCACGCGCTGTACAGCGCCGCCCGTCGGCCTCGAGTAAAACTGCAGCGCCTCCTCTCCTTCCTACTCTCCAATGTTCACAGCTCGGCCGGAGCCCGTCGTCTTCCCGGCTCCATTTCAACTGGATTTTTAACACTCCTAACCACACCAGATCAGGACAGGACCGCGTCTAAGGTAAAGAAGAAGCTCTGAGGGTCTCGTAGAGTCCACAATAGGCGGGGTAACATCGTCCTTTCTTAGTGTTTTCAGGTCTGAAGAGAGGGGAGCTCGAAACTGACTTCACGCATCAGTTGGTACACCATGCTGATACTGGAGTGCCTCCTACCATAACAAACCTCTTACAAAGGATTTTAAAAGATCCAATCTGAATCTTGTGCGTTAAACGACTCGATTTTTCCTCGCAATCCGCTCGCGATATCGCCTTGTTCTCCTAAAGTGAAGGGGGTGGACATGCTGCGAATAGCTGCAATTATTGCTTTCCTTTGCAGCTCTTGAAATCTCCTTCTTCTCAGCGCTAGATTCTGCTGGACCCGCCGTGTGTTTTTCTCGTTTACGCTCATAAGCTCAGCCGCTTGCACCTATTCAGCAGATGGAAAGCGAAAAAACTCGAGGCTCTTTTCGCGGAGGAGGGTTTTGCGAGCGCGTGATGGTCGCTGCAGCTTGTAACATTAAGCGCAAAACTGATACAATGTATCGCGGATCCATGTGAACCGTCATAATGGTTGCAACAATGTTGCCGCTGGCGCTAATTTACAACCACTACATCTCAGGTCGCAATGGTTTAAGTTGGTGTTGTTGTGGTGTGTGTGTGTGTGGTGTTGTGTGTGTGTGTGTGGTGAGAAAACGTGGATGTTTTGGTCCTTTAGGCATGAAACATTTGATGTAAATGGATCGGATCATCTGTACGTTTGCTTGTGTTTTCAGAGTCCAAGTACTGTTGATTCATTTTGATTGTTGCTCTCATGGCAAGCCGTTTTCGCGTTTATTCTTTACAACTAACAAATGCCTCTTTTATGTTAACTAGTACTTATTTTAATTACCAGTGTAAGTAATCCAACTAGGGATATGCCGGTATCAAATTTTCATGCTGCGATTAATTGCTAATGATTTTTATCACGGTATACGGTATTATCACAATGTTGAAATTTAGTTGCAAAAAAAGTGTTTGTCATAATACAGTATAACAGGTTTAGTAATTTTTTTCTTATAACAAAATAACTGAACATTTAAATTGCAATAAAAGCAATACAGAAAAATGTATAAAGGTAAAAGTTTTACACAGATTAACGTGCCAAAGAACCTTACAATAGACCCTTAGTTTAACCGTAGGTAATTGCAGGAACATGCACAGGAGCACTAGCTACATTTCGCTACGAAGTTATCATCCTTTGGTTTACAAAAATACCTTCTATTCATTTTAGCGCATTAAAATAACACAGTTTGCACTTTGATTTTAACACGTGTGTTTAAATATGGAATACCTACGATAATGAACTTTCAGGAGGCAGAATTTTTTCATTGCAGTTTATGCGAAACTAATGATTAAACTAAAGTAAGCCCTAATGTAAAGTGTGACCATAATGAAAGACTCAAATCGTTCAAGCATAGTCTAAGGCATGCAGGTTTGTGTCCAGAATTAAAGTAAACCAAAAGATTGGAAAATATCAGCCTCATAGCAAATACACAATTCTGAATGGCTGTTTAAATCATTTAAACACGATTCAGAAAAAGAAAGTAGTGCAGCTGCTTTATTTAAAGGGTTTCCGGGGTAACAGCTGCGTTTAAATTAAATGTGTCGTTATTTTATTCGTGTTCTTGCAGTTTAGCGCCATCTGCCAGTACAGTCAGTGAGGTGGGGAAAGGTGCGCTTTCATCCAGAGGCGTACATCTCGCATGTTCCGCCATGTGCGTCTCGTCCGCTGGAAGGCCGTTGGAAATTATCATCACGTTCCAGTCGCGATACTGTTCACAGCAGCATACCGCCGGTTTGTATGGGAGGCTATGGTTAGGGAAGGTGACCAGTTAATGGGAAAAGTATTTTCAAATGCATTCAAAATTCTGAATAATTCGTAATATATAATTATTCACGGTATTTAAAAGTGCCCACGATAACAATACCGTGCACATTCATTACCGTGATATATCGCATTAACCGAAACCTGTGCAACAGAAAGGTCCGTAAAGTCCACGAGGAAGCGAACTAGGCTGTGCTTTCAGTTAGTTTACTACAGTGTTTAGTTCATTACGTAGGGTTCATTCAGGTCCTGTAGTACTATTCCATTGTTACATATTAGCGTGTCACTGGTTTGATGAAATGTCATGTATCGCAATCGTGATATCGATTTAGCTATTGACACTTCCACAGAGCATTCCAGCTGTGGCAGTAGTGTACCTATTCCATGTGTAAATTCTAGTACCACAGGGAAGGGGGGGGGGGTAGCCTGTTTTTAATTAGATTTTTTAGAACTATTCAAATAGTTGCACCTATCTGTTCCATTTTTCCTTAAAGGCCTATTTGTTTGAGACTAGTGTGTGTTCCTTAAAGGCCTGTTTATTAGAGACAGTTGTTACTTGTAGATTTAGATTAATGCATTTGGCGGATGTTTTTATCCAAAGTGACATGCATTGCATTAAAGGTACACACTTGTTATCACTTCTTATACTGGTAACATCTTTAATCTCACTAAATTTGAATTGAACTATAAATTAACCATTCTGACTAGTGATCACTTCCGACATTTACAAGTAGAAATTGGTATAGATACTAGTGTATCTAATAAATAAGTCATAGTAAAGCTGAAATGGACAAAAATAGATATAGAAATAAGTGTTAAATAAGCTTGCCATGATATTCTGATTGTTTGTAGAAATACTCTAAATGAAGTTTCTGTGATATGTCACTTTGTGTTTGCGTACGCTACCAGCATACCCTCTTCGCTTCTTTTTGTGTTTAGAAATGTAAGGGTTAGGGTTCCAGGCGGCGTTGAGGTTAGGGTTGAAGTTTCCACTGAGCAAATTTGAGATTTGCTTAAACCCCAGGAGACTCCTGCGATCACAGTCAGCCCTGGTTCAGAACCTCTTGTTGTCATTTGCAAAGGTGGAAAATGTCCAGTGAAAGACAACGGTCAGATGATGAAAGTCCCAGCACCAGCAGCGGTAGTTCCGATGCGGATCAGAGAGATCCTCCGGTGCCAGAACCAGAAGAACAAGAGGAGCGAAAACAACCCACGCCTCCACAACAGCAGAAGAAGTCCACCAAACTGTCCAGCAAAACAACAGCCAAATTATCCTCCAGTGCGAAGAGGTAACGACCTGTTTTGCCTTTGAGGATTCAATGCCCTTTTTTTGTGATTCTGGCAAATCTTCTGTCAACACATTTAACAGTTTTTTATCACATTTTGTGCATTCAAGTTCATTTTCACAATGTGCCAATTAACAGTTTTAGCATCTGTGCTCCATACTTGAGAATAAAAGCACTAAGCTTAGATAATTACTTAACTGCATGAGCAAAGAAGCCGTGTGATCGGCTTATATTTAATTTCAACGAACCGCACCATGTTTACTTAGCAAAAGTTATTTTGAGGCATCCCAGAACTTCTAAGTAAAGTTATTTGAGGAACAAGAGAAGTGAATCAAATCCGTCTGCCTCGTGGATACTAGTAAATACATCAATTCTACCCTCAAATTTCATTGGCACTGAAAAATAAAACAGTTACCAATCAATCCACATCAGTGCTCATTAAAACACCATAGACTTTCTCAGTGTGGGTGGAATGACAGATAAAAAAAAAAAACGTATTCTTAGAAAATGTCAGAAATCCTGCCCTGGCTTCTTTCTACGCTGTTGATAATGCTTTAGTAACAGCACCAGAGCTGTGCATTAAAGCTCTTGTAAAATATGCTTGAGAACACCCCCCTCTGCCTCATTTGCATATAAGCTTGAAAAGAAAATCTTTTGTGCTTAAAGTGACTTAAACCCGCCGATGAGGGGTGGGGTGTGAGCTAAGGGGAGCGGGCTTTGAGCTGAGGTGAAGATCAGCGGTGGGCGATGGAGGGAAAGGCAGAAACGAGCACGGCAAAGTTTTCCTGTTATGGGATTCGGGTTATGCCTCCGAGAACAAAGAGGAAGCAGCCATGTTAGCTGTGCTGAAGGGAGAGCCAGCCGTGCAGTAAACGCAGCAGAGGTAGAGGGCAGTGTAATTCCCTGACTGCTTGCAATTCTCACAGCTTTCTCTCCATCTCTCCCTTTCTCTCTTCTCTCCCTCGCAGAATCCAGAAAGAGCTCGCAGAAATCACTCTGGATCCTCCACCCAACTGCAGGTATGTTATTTAAGCGTGCTCTCGAATATTATTCCTTTATGGGCTGGTTTGAGAAAGGTTCACTGTGGGAAAGAATCGACTTTTAGTACCAGCTGTTGGAGTTTTTAGACTCGGTTTAAACTGATGGACTCACTCAGGACAGATGTGGCATTTTGCTCCTCGGCTTCAAAGAGTTAGGAAGGATAGTGGGTTTTTTTCCCTTCCACTGGGCATTATTGTTGCTGATGTTCCTGTGGTCTTATTTTTAATAATATGGCAGATGCTGCTCTGAAACATATGGCTTTGATAACACATCCTCATGCTGAACTTACTGCTGAACCCCCATCTGTTTTAATGAGCTGACCTAGAGATGCCAGAACAAGACGAGGGAGCTTTTAAAATTCCCTCTGTAGCTCTTTTTTATGCTTTGTAGGACGCTCGTTTTCTGATTGTTTCTTGGTGATTTTTAAAGTCCTTTCATTAGATGGATTTTTATTGGGAGAGTCTTCTCTGGTTGGTAATATTATTAACAGTCTGTGTTCGATATGTGTTTTGGCTTTCTGTAATATTGGAATAGATTTATGCGTATTGATTTATGCCTTTCAAACTAGATTTTATAGATGTTGTGTCATGTATTGGCTCTATCTGAGGTGGCTTGATAGTGTGCATTTATTGGGATCATATTGTAGTGATAGACTGGTCATTTTGAGATTATCAGCATTGGTTGTCAACTGAGCATTTGGCAGAAAACAGTCTGCAGGTCATTTTGAGGTCAAGTAAGAAAGAAAATACTTTTATTCAGAAAGGACGTATTACAGAAATCGTTCATAACATTACAATTGATTATATACAAATGCCGTCACAGGAATATATTACATTTTTAAAATGTATTAAGATAGAAATGCATATCCAAAAAGACACGTAAACGTAATTTGTTTCAACAATATTACTGTTTTTTGAAGTTGTTTAAACATGCGCCCATCATAAGAGACTTCTTTCAAAACAATAAAAAATAAATAAATCTTACTGACCCCATACTTTTGAACAGTAGTGTATATTTCAGCCGCTGTAGTTTTTGGCATTGAAAAAAAACACATTGGTTGATGAGTGTTACATTTAAATCAAATCCTCTGTCAGACAGAGAGGCTTTAAAGGGGTCATATGATGTTGCATTTCAAGTTTCCACTTTCTCTTTGGAGTGTTACAAGCTATTGGTGTATAAAGAAGATCTGTAAAGTTGCAGAGAATAAAGTCTCAAATCCAAAGAGATAGTCTTTATAAAAGTTAAGGGTCAGCCACGCCTACCTAAAACGGCTTGTTTTAACACGCCCCCACATATCTACCTCAGGATGTTGGAAGATTTGCATAATGCCGCCAAAAATATACACCCGAAGAAAAAAGGCGTAACTTTGATTCTCGCTGTAATATTGTTGTTGCCTTCCGCCTCCGCTCACGGGTCTAGCCCGCTGTGGATCTGTGGTGTTTTGTTGTGAAGCGAAACTACTTTGTTTGGCCTTCCTAAAGAGGACATGACTAGAAATCAGTGGTTAAGTTTTATTTACAATACTGTTCCAGAACAGTACAACCCAAAATATTCAGATGTTTGCAGTGCATTTTATGGAGGACTGTTCCTGATCCTGGGAGAGTCTGCGACTACAATGCCGTCTGTTCTTGGCCTCACAGGACTGTAAGGGTAATTTATCTTCTATTTAAAGAATTGTGGCCACTGACCATGCAAACGCGAGTTTTTGAGCTGTGAGAGTCAAGTTTGGTAGTTTGTCATTTCTCCTCTCCACATCCATACTGTTTTTAGTATGGTTTACGCGGCATATGCCTGCAATGCGGACAAAGACGTTACAAGTCATTAAAGCCGTACGATATATCCCCCCATAGTGGCAACAATTCGCTCGGTTATAATTTTTAATGTTTTTGTCTTGTCGCTCCGGCCGGGACAAGGCATCACAATATGGCAAGGGGCATAACATTTCCGTCACACGCTTGAAGTATTCAGCCAATCACAATGCACTGGATACCTGGCCAATCAGAGCACACCTCGCTTTTCAGACCGATGAGTAAAAATAATAAAAAATACGACGTGGATGTTCAGACAGGGGGCATAAGAGGGAAAACATAATGATATAACAGATGGTGTAAAATACTGTGTTAAAAATTTTACCTTAACCGCATAAACACATTTCATTACACCAAATACACAAAATAATGTTCTTTTTAGCAACATCATATGACCCCTTTAAATGTAGAGTTTCGGTGGAATCTGAATCTTAAAAAAATCTTATACCTCCTGTGTAACAAGTGCATTCAGCCTTGTTGCTTTTTGTTAATTTAGCAGTCAAGAAGAGTGCTAGAGTGTCTCAGTTACCCAACATCAGATAAAGCTGAGTGCAAGTACAATGTCCAAAAGCAGGCATTGAATACAGCAAGTTCATTTGATCCAAAGTCATGTCAGAAACTCGTCCGGCAACTGGTCTCAGCTCGGTTGACAGGTGATGCACTACTGACTCTACACACTAAGGCTGATAAAGCACAGTGGATCCAAAAATGTACCATGGTATGATATTGTGTTTTTACATATTTTAGCACCTGACCCGGATGACAGTGTGCTGCTGTTCAGCACAGTTTAGGCGGTGTGACGTCAAGCGTAAAAGCAATGCATTGATGCATGAGATTCATTGTTTTTAAAACATTTACTGAAATTTGACAGTTTCATTCTGTCATTTTGATGTTTAAAAAAGTCATTTATATTTTTAACATAGCAGATTTTAATTACCATCAAAGCTTAACAAGTATGAAATGTAAGAAATATAACAGCTTAAATTTTGGTGTGTTCATTACAGACTAAAAAAAAGTTGGTGTAGAAACAGTTTTCACTGAAAAGTAAATTTCACAGTTAATTACAAAAATAGCAATTAACTTGTTGAATTAAAATGTAAAATATGGAAGTGGAAAGACTAAAATAGTATTTTCTTGTAAAACATACTCTTAATATTCTAAAAATATTTTTACAGTACACAAAACTATTGTATTGCTTCAGAAGAACTGAAATATAGTGAAATTATGAGTCTTATTTGCCACTTTTATGATTCTTTTATTGTGATTTTTGATCCTTTTTGAAGCCTGAAAACTTGAGTCACTATTTATTGTGATTGAAATAAAAAAATAGCAGCCAGGATGAGAATCTCTCCCCTTTTGTGTTCCACAGAAGAAAGTAAGTCATACGGGGTTCGAACAACTGGGGAATTTTACATTTTTTGGCGAACTGTTTCTAAGAGCAAATGTTCAGAAATTGAAATGCCATGCTTTTTTGAGAGGGCACAACACAGCGTGTGCTCTGCCAGCCGTGAGATCAGTTCAGCAGCTTGGAGCCACGAGCCAGAGATGCTGATAATGGTAATTGACAATGCAGGGATTTGGTGGCTTTTCATGGTCTGATCTGTGCAGCCACACAGTTCAGCACACTGAGATGTTTATCCCTTAACGTTCATCATTAGCTCCCTCACTGGCTCTTTTCTGAGACAGCATTTCCCTTGAGCGCAGTTTACCTGGAGGCTGACATATTATCCTGATTTGTTGGTAATGTGTCACATCACATAGTATCTGTGGGAACATATCACATATCACTCTGGGCTTGAGTTTATTTCTTACAGTAGGTCTGGGCTTCATTACTTGAATGAAATAAATTCATGTCATTCCAAACCTGCATACTGTTCTTTTTCCTGGGAAGAAAAAAAAAGTAGGCATTTTTTAAAGTGTTTTCTAAGCAGCTCTTGCCATATGACATTTATAGTGACCAGATGCTTTCAATGCTTTCTAAAAGGATTAAAGGAATGGTTCACCCAAACATGATTTTTTTTTGAAAATGTGCTCACCCTCAGGCCATCCAAGATGTAGATCATTATTGAAACAGCATAATTTCAGCAACAATCAGCTTAATCAAAACCAATTCGGAGTAATTTAGCTTCACATCACTTGCTCACCAATGGAACCTCTGAAGTGAATGGGTGCCATCAGAGTCCAAACCGCTAATAAAAATTATATTACGGATAGAGGACTTGTAATTTATCTGGAAGCAACGGTTTGAAGTTAAAAATGTTTTGATGGAATTATGCTTTCACAAGATGTAATTGATGGACTGGAGTCGTGTGGATTAATTGAGGATTATTGTGGATTTTTATTTAATTTTTATCAGCGGTTTGGGCTCTCATTCTGATGGCACCCATTCACTCGAAAGTATCCATTGACGAGCAAGTGATGTAATGCAAAATTTCCCTGAATATCTCAATTGGAGGTGGGAGATCGCAAGTCTCTCTTCAAAGATAATTAAATAAATTCTGGAAACTTCAGAATTACATAAGATACGTACTGTGAGATATGTGCTTGTTTTTGACAATATGTAGTTTGTGTTTCAGTCTTTTCTTTTCTTTTCTAAATGCTCTACGAATGCATAATGCTTTAAGGACAGGACAAAACATCTGATATGTTAAAAGGGATCCGTGCATTAGTGTGAATGCAGCCTTTAAAACCTGCCATCTATCATCAGTAATAATCAAATTGTAATAATGCTGAGAAAAAGAAAAAAAAGCCATCACTGTGCTTGTCAGGAAAACTTTCAAATACTGAAAGCACTGTTTTGTTTTTTGCTTATAATGTGTTTTTTGTTCTGTTTATAAGTATTTTTAAAAAGTAGGCTACTTTAAAGTTTCAGTTTAATAAAAATGCAGAAATAGCTAAATGTGATATTCAACAACGTAAACTCATTCATTAATGAGAAAAAATGTAGATCAAGAATCGTTTCGGAATCGGATCGTGACTCCCAGAATCGGAATCGAATCGTGAGGTGCCTGCGTAGATTGAGCACGATCATTTGCCAAGTATGCAGGGGTCTTGAGACAAATGTTTTGGGTGAGATATTCTTTTAATCAGGCAGCGCTCTGGTGTTTCTGTCATTTTTCCGTCAGATATTGATAGTGTAAACTGTGCTTTTGTCACTGGTTTCACGCTGCTGTTGTAATAACTGTTTAGGCAGGCGCAGTTACGCTAACGTGTTTGAAACGATGTGTTCCAGCATGACTAAAGGGGGAAATGGTTATGGTGATTCACTTAGAGACACATTCAAATACTTCTGCGTTCAGGTGCTGCCTGACTTTCTGCATTTTCCTGCAAATCTCTGTCCAGCCAGTCAGCCACTTGCCCCGTCGCTGTGATTTACAGCTCGATTCTTCCTAAGAAGCAGATTTTTAACAGCGATGTGGAGAGCGCTCTATGAGTTTTTAAGCAATCTATTAAAATTCATGCCATGGAGCGAGACGCTGATTGCTTCCCGGCATGAATTTGCATGTCTTCATAAAAATAAACAGTAAAACTCAAATCGCCTCTGAAGATGAATGATGGGTACTAGTTGAAGCCTTGCGTCCATGCTGAACAGGCAGAAAGAGGAAGCACTGCAAAAAGAAAGAAAATAATGATAATGCGCTATAGTCTCAGCAAAGCTACTTCCAGATAAAATTGCATTTGTTTATATTCTCAGCTGTTTAACTTCAGTTGTGGTTTATGGTTTGAATTGTCACATTTGTGAAAATATAACATGTAAGGGTTGTAAATAATTCCCCTAAGGCTCTTAATAACCAGAGTATGTTTAAGGAAGTAAGAGGCTTTGACATGAGTTTGCTTGATGTGTTACAGTATGTCTGTTTAGCTGTGTTGATCCCTGGCGGGATTGATTGGGTGTGGCATGGGTGGTGTGTGGGTGTTACACCTGCGATTATAGCTATTTTTCAGCCTTTTTGATGATATTACTTGTATCTCTTATCCTGCTTGAAAGCTTGTTTTGTTTTGTTTTGTTGCAGAGTAAATGTGGTTAAAAATAATCAAAGCATGCATGTAAAATTCCATTGGACACCTTTTAAAAGAACTAAATAATTGCATTTTTGCCGCTGAGGTTTAAAGTAGGGATGTTAATTTCAGTTATTTTTCCTAACCGACAACCAAAGCCCGTTAACCGAATTTTACCCGTTAACCGACAAGATTATTTATCGAGCGGGAGGGGGGGCGAGGGGGGAACGGGGAAAGGAAAAGGGGGACAAGGAAAAACGGTGACCGCCGTGTGATTTATGCAAAACATTTTTGTTTTTATGTGGATAGGGAACGCGAGGGTGAAGTATCTACATAATAAATAATAATTGCAATTCAAAACAGCGGGAATACGGAAACATTAATTTTGTGTCGGAATATGAGAGACCAACGTTGGTTGGTTCCAAGTTTTCGTTTTTAGCATATAATAATTTGCTTTGGCGGTCGTTCTATTTGCTAGCTTATTAATTTATTCAATTCTTGTTCTTTGCCTAAGATGATGTTGTTAATGTGAAAGTCTTTTTGGTGGAGGAGGGGGAGGGGATTGGAGAGCTGAGGGGGAACTACCTAGCCTAGCTATGTTACAGTGTTTATTGTATAAGTTTTGTAAACATTTCGCGTCGGCCATTATATTAGGCCTATTTCTGAAAGGAAATAATAAATGCGAACTTAGTTTTGTTTTTTTTTTTTCTAAAAAAAACACATTTGTTATACGCCGTAGAGCGTATTTTAACATGCAGCAAAAAAGCACAATGCAGCAAGCTTTTAAATATTTTGATTAATAAATAAATTACTGAAAAAAAAAAAAAAAAAAATTAAAATACAAATTTGAAACCGTTTTTTTTAAAAATGATTGTTATTAATCGGTCAAAACTTATATTCGTCGTGGTTTTTTTTGTGTTTTGTCAGTTTAATTAACAAAAGGTCCCTAAGATTCTCTTTGCCACATGGAAAATTCTCAGTCCCTTTAAAAGTATATAACGGCCCCGGGAAGGTGACAGGAAGGAAGCAAGCAAGAAAACACACATATCAAATTGTATTCTCAATACTTCAAATTTATTCATAGATACAAAGATATTATTTAGGCATATGTCGAGGGGAGTTTCAATCCTTTAACCAATGAGGATATAGATGATATACATATAGGATTTTGGCCAAGAATATTTGTTATACAAAATGGCCACATGTACAGGAAAACATGGACATATTAGGAATAAACTTGGCAAAGGATGCTGAACTATATACATAGTTCAGCACGAACCCTATTACCTTGGAATATAAGAGTCATCCTAGCTATCGGGTCTTGGTTCCCTCGTTTGAACATTTGAATCCGAAAAAAGCTAATGAATTACATGTGCGCCATGGTACCTCTGATATGGCGTAGAGAGAGATATTAAAAATAATCAAGAGAGAGATCAGATGGAGGGGAGGGTGGGATCAGAGGAAGGAGACACCCCCACATGCGCTTGTCTGTGTACAGGGGAGGGCGAGCAGGGATGGGGAGGATTTGGATGCAAGACAAAGCCATGAGAAAAAGCTGAAGGGAGAGCAGAGTAGGGGGAGAGGGGAGGATGAGAGAGTAGAGAGAGAAGGGAAAAGGGGAGGGGTGGAAGAGAAAACATCTGGAACCAATACAGACAGAGAGTGTTTTCTAACAGCGGGTAATTAGTTACACGGTTTTGTAAAAGAACTCCAGTTGAAGCAAATAAATCAATAATAAAAAATTGTGGCGTAAAATCTGACAGTGTTTGTGTTTTATATACCAACAAAATACATATTGATAAACAGTAAATATTGCATTGCCCCCCGACTAGGATGTGTGTGTGTGTGTGTGTGTTTGTGCTGTTCTGAACTAAAATAAAAACGTTGAAAGTGAAATTTTCTGAGATTTTTTTCTCTTTATTATAGAATTCCTCAGAGTAAAGAGTTGCCATATTTGCTCTCATTATCAAAGCTCTCTCATTTGAGAATTGAGCTTTCATGCCTCCTCTGTTGTGGCATTTTTTTCTGTCTCTCAGTCTAGATGTTGAGTTTACATGACCCGCGGCTACAGTGCCACAGTGTTCGACTTGTTGAACATGTCAGCAGCCCTGGATGAAGGTGTTTTACATGGTGCTGATGCAACAGTTTGAAACACCCGCTGTAGACAATCCACTTTGGGATTTCTGGGTTTCTTTTTGTTCTTGTTATTTAATAAAGAGTGTAATACTTGATTGGTTTAATGTTTATCGTTTACTCTGCCGTATTAATGGAATCTCTTCATTGATTGGCCCGAACCCTCTGCATCATTGGTGTACGGTCTCACCGGTGTGTGAAGCAGGTAGTTCAGCAGGTATACTGGCGTTTGTTCAGTCATGTGGTAAAACAGAAGACTATTTTAGATTGATACTGTTGTTGAGTAGACTGTCTGTTTTGTTTTTTGTTTGTTTGTAATATTAAAGTTTTTTTTTTTACTTGAGTACAATATACACTACCAGTCAAAAGTTTGGGGTCAGTAAGATCTATTTATTTTTTTAAAGCAAAAGAAATTAATACTTTTTATTCATTAAATTAATCAACTGACAGTAAAGACTTTTACATTGCTACAAATTATTTTTCACCAATTAACAGTTTACAGTTTTTTTTTTGATTAAATAATGCTTGTCTGGTGTGAGCATAACAGAACCCTTAAAAAGACTAATGTCAAAAACATTATAAAAATCATTGCAGACTCCAACACTTTTCATTTTTGTAGAGATATTTACTCACTGGAAAAAACATTGCACATTATAAAAATATATTTCTTTATTTAATATAGAAAACCATTTTGGGAATATATATATAAAAAAAAGTTATCTTGACATCTTCATTCCCGTGATTTAAAATGACTGTTATTTTGGCTATATCATATCTAGCGTTTTCTTTTGTGTGTTTTAAAAAAAAAAAAAATTTACACTTGCAATAAGAACCAAGCCATCTGTTTTAGATTCATCTGTTGACCTGTAAGTGCTGTTTTGCCCATTTTCTTTATTGATTTTTAATTCTGGCCACTGCTGTAGATTTCCCACACTGTCTTTTTGTTCTGCTCTGCAAATATTGGAACAATAATATCAAATTTATGGACTGAAAAACTAGATGGTAGCAATTTTATTTTTATGTCTGTCTGTACTCTACACCAAAGAAATGCTGTTTAAACTAAATGAGTCCTTCAGTCACGGTGTTTAGACAAATGAAGAGACTCATTACAGATATAGGGTTCAGGAACCTTGCAGCCTGTATGGCGCAACATACCATCATCATTGTGGTTATTATAGCAGACTGCTGCAGCAACTGCCCTTCATTATGGCTGAATAAATGCATGCAAGGACAATGAAGGGAAGCGGTGGGCGATGCAAGTCCAGGGCCTGCGTGCTGAGACGCTCGGAGTAAATATTTAAAGAGGACCCTTGGCAAGATTGTGTAATTGAGATCTGATGCATACTCATGAATCACAGAAAGCAATCACGTCGCCAATTAATTGCCTGGGTTCTTCTCATGTAGTTTGTGCTGATGGTGCTCTCAGCGCTATTACACACAGGTCAGGCTCTCCGTAGGCAGTTTGTACACTAAAAAATCCTGCAAATGTGTTCAATGCTCAGCAACCCTTTGTCTAAATTGAAAGGTAGCCCTTCAGCAGCACCTCGTTTTCTCAGGGGGTTTTCCTTAACCCGCTTTCTTTCTCTCCCTGCATCTCTCTTTCTTCTCTTTTCCTCGGTGAAGCTCACATTTATTACAGGCTTGTGACAGTGACAGCGTTTATCATGCCCTGGCTCTGGTCCAGCTGTCAGATTCACTGTGGGGCTTTTTTTATTTTATTGGTGTAGTGTCAGAGAATGTCCTGCGGACAGCCTCGCAGCCTTCACAAGACACCCGTCTTTCACACAAAACAGAACAGAAACGCTCAAGGAGGTGCTGTTTTGAAGTCAACATAAAAAATGATCCAATTTATTTTTTTAATGCATGTTTCTGGTCTTATTGTGAATGAATCATGGGTATGCATTATTTTAATAAAGAAAAGTCTCTTTGTAATCTTTTTTTTAATAAATACTGATTTTTAAAAAAATCTGATTTTACCATATTTAAACCGATTGCTAACCCCCCCACCACCACACACACACAAAGATTTATTTTAGGCATGTGGTGATAGGCCACAGCTCTAACACAATCTATCCAGTGGTCGTCAACCCGTGGATCGCGATCGACTGGTAGATCTTTATCACTGTCCCAGTAGATATGGAAAAAAACAGTAAAATAAGTACAAAAATGCATTACATTTTTGGGGTTATATTAATGTATCACTGAAAGGTCTTGAGAAAAGTTTCGATGGAAATGGCATTTTCTTCTTCTCCATGTAAAGCGCAACTCTGCTTTGTTTACATCGGTAAACAAGGAAACGCTATAGTGCGGTCGGTTCATAAGCAGTGTTGCCAAGTCCGCGGTTTTCCCGCAGAATTAGGCTACTTTAACACTGTTGCCGCGGTTTGTTTTTCATGTCCGCAGGTTGAAAAACGACCCCAATAACATGATATTTAGCCCCTGGAATGTGAATTTTACTGGAAGATCCCCGCCGAAAAACGTGTATTTTACCTGGCAAACACTGTTCATACGGATCCACTGCTGTAGATTTGGGGAGTGCGTCTCATTCAGACCTGCTGTTTTTGTTCGTGCAGATGTTTTATGTAGCAAATAAAAAAATAACACCTAAAGTCAGACCATTCAGTTTTCTTTAAATCCTGAAGTTAATCTAAATCAAATCAAAAACAACTACCCGTGCAGATCATGATTAAAATGCAGTGATTGCCTCTAATTTCAAATGGCTACAGATATTTTTGTTTTAAGACAGTTTGTGTTAGAAAAGCAAATAGCCAATAAATACATTTGCTTAAAAATCAGAATCCAGTATCAGAATCCAATTTGCTAGGTAAAAAAAAAAAGAAATTCTGAATCAGCTATGATCGGCGCATCACTAATTAAAATACTAAGTAAAAGGCCTCAAATTTGAAGTACAATCTGGGATGTCTTTTTCTATCAATTCTTCAATAGGTAGATCTTGTCTTTCATAAAGGCCAAGGTCAGGGATCTTGGGCCTGAAAAGGTTGGTGACCGCTGATCTATAGTTTTCTAATCATGTCTTATTCATCACTGTTTTATAAAAAAATATTTATATGTGGCTGGAATAGTGAAGAATTCTACATATTTTGTTTAACTTGTTTGTCGCAATAGAAATAGTAATTTCCTTTGACTGGAACTGCAGCCATTACTCCTATTGTGTCAGCACTCACAAAGAGGTGAAATGGTCTGAGCCGCATCTATCCATAGTCAGCCATATCCCGTGCCCCGTCTGTAAGACTGCCTGAGGAAGCAGGCCTGTTTATTTCTGCAGATCGTGCTTCAGATCAGATTAAGTGCTTTGACTGCTCTTTGACAAAGCTTTTTTTTTTTCTTTTTCCCCCCAAATGTTCTGCCCTCACTGTGATAATCACTTATCAGAGTGCTTGAAGGCAGTGGTTCCATCCATCCATCCGTCCCGTCCGTTTTCAGTCCGTCCCTCATCCATCCATCCATCCATTGTTGGAAAATTTGCATCTTTTTAAATCCATCCCTTCTAAAGCCAGTCGCATTTAGGTGGCCTTTGCTTCACTTCTCAAGGTGTTTTTTTAGCATTTGCATTCATTCATTTAGCAGACGCTCTTATGCAAAGTGACTTACAAATGAGAAACATCACAAGCAATTTTGATCTGCTCTCCACAAACATTGCCAAAGTGTAGAATTAAAATAGTCTTTTTTTAACATATAATTCAGTGGTGAAGATAAATGTCCTCATGCATTGCAGTGGAAAAGATAACATATTCTTAAAGCCAGATTCTGGAGCCTTTTTTGTGTGCATCATTCTATTGTTAAGGCCTGTTCACACCAAGAATGATAACTATATCACGATAGCTATATTAGTGTCCACATTAATAGACGATAGCACTCTGTGGTTACACTTTATTTTAAGATGTCCTTATTACAATGTAATTATACATTTAAGTACTGAGTAATATTAATTAACTACATGTACTTACTATAGGGTTAGGATTAGGGTTTGACTTGCATGTAATTATCCATAATTAATTGTTATTATAATAGTAAGTCCTGTAAAAAAGGCACCTTAAAATAATGTGTTACCCGTTCTGTTTATTCTAAGCATGCAATGCAGTTTTGTAAAGATGCATGTTTAAGCGTGAGCTTCTTTTAAAGATTCTGATTGGCTGTCAATGTTTTTATTGTTCAACATTGACAGCCAATCAGAATCTTTCAAGACATTTTCAATGCATGAACATGTCTTCTAAATGATCCATAAGAAACGCCTCAGATCTGCATCAGTTGACTCTTAAACCAGGCTAATTGTGCAAGGTTTCCTTAAAACCATTTGCTTTAGTATTCTCTCATGCAACCCATCAACTTGCTGTTTTTTTTAAAAAAATGTAGTTTTGCACATCCCGGGCAGACTCTTTTCTTTTTTTTTTTGTTTTTTTTTTTTTTTTTTGGAAATGCAAATGTAGCCACATTCTAGTATTAGAGGTCCTAAGCGTGTATGTGTGCATCCACCAGACATGTCTCTTGGATTCTTGTGTGCGCCCTGCCTATTAATGGTGCATGATCCTCCCCAACCCCCACACCACTGAGGGCCGTCGCTCCATCACCCACGGCTGATAAGACAGGAAAGTCATGTTGTGGCTCGACCGTTTGGCCTGGTCTTTAGATAACCACCACATAGCACCTCACACTGTGACTGTGATAACCAGAGCCTTTTTCTTTCAAACACACATATACACACAGTAGCCTTGTTCTCCAGCACCATTACATGCACTGCGCTACCCTACACGTCTGTTAATATGGTTGTGCTCACACATGCTGTGTTTCACAGATTTATCGGAATGTGTAAAGACGTGTTGTATCTGAGCATGAGGGTTTTGTGGACCTGTTTGAGAGCTGAGTATGCGTCTCGTTCAGGATTGTTAAAGTCGTTTATAAGTTATAACACCACAGATACTTGATCACGCGGCTTTAATCATTTATGTGGGTATTCAAGAGGGTCCCTCTGAGTTGTTTGCTCTCAAACCAGCCCCCCATTTGCTGTGTCTCCCATGGAGACGTAACCTTGTTAGGCCATTACCGCTGCACTATAGCCCCCATGACGCTTGGGCTCTCTAGGGCCGTGTGTTATGATGCCTGCTGCTGGGTTATTTGCACCGAGGTGACATGAAATTAGCTCCTATTCAGCTGATTTCACAATTATCTTGAGTGTAGACTTAAAACACTCAATAAAGCTCAGTGATTTCTTCATTCTTGAGAGCTGCACTGTTCATTTTCCTTAATAGCTTGTATTTTGGATGAAGGCTGATGAGTAATGAGCAGTTTGGGCCGTAACTAGTGTAGTGAATAGTCTAGATTTGCTGTTTTAATTTGTGCTGTTCAGAAGTTTTAGGGTCAGTAAGGTTTTTGAGGCTAGGTTTTTGATGCTCACCAAAGGCTACATTTAGTTGATTTAAAAATACAGTAAAAAAACGAGTATTGATATAGAAATATTCTTTACTATGTAAAATCTTCTATTTTAATAATTTAAATTTGATTTAGCGTGTGATGTAAAGCCTGAATTTTCAGCTAGGTATTGACTCAAAGTATCCACAGTGTCACATGCCTCTTCTGAAAATCTGTCAATATGCTGATTGTGCCATATAATCGATGATATTAGATACATACATATATATATTTATATATACACATATATAGGGGGAAAGGAGTATACCCTCACATTTGTTAAATATTTTATTATATCTTTTCATGGGACAACACTGAAGAAATGACACTTTGTTACAATGTAAAGTAGTTAGTGTACAGCTTGTATAACAGTGTAAGTTTGCTGTCCCCTCAAAATAAGTCAACACACAGCCATTAATGTCTAAACCACTGGCCACAAAAGTGAGTACACCCTTAAGTGAAAATGTCCAAATTGGGCCCAAAGTGTTAATATTTTGTGTGGCCACCATTACTTTCCAGCACTGCCTTAACCCTCTTGGGCATGAGTTCACCAGAGCTTCACAGGTTGCCACTGTTCCACTCCTCCATGACGACATCACGGAGATGGTGGATGTTAGAGACCTTGATATGCTCAATAGGGTTTAGGTCTGGAGACATGCTTGGCCAATCCATCACCTTTACCCTCAGCTCCTTTAGCAAGGCAGTGGTCGTCTTGGAAGTATGTTTAGGGTCGTTATCATGTTGGAAAACTGCCATTCGGCCCAGTTTCTTAAGGGAGAGCATAATTTTCTGCTTCAGAATGTCACAGTACATGCTGGAATCCATGTGTCCCTCAATGAACCGTAGCTCCCCAGTGCCGGCAGCACTCGTGCAGCCCCAGACCATGACACTCCCACTACCATGCTTGACTGTAGGCAAGACACGCTTGTCTTTGTACTCCTCATCTGGTTGCCACCACACACGCTTGACACAATCTGAGCCAAATAAGTTTATCTTGGTTTCATCAGACCACAGGACATGGTTTCAGTAATCTATGTCCTTAGTCTGCTTGTCTTCAGCCAACTGTTTGCGGGCTTTCTTGTGCATCAACTTTAGAAGAGGCTGCCTATGGCGGAAAGACATGGCCAGAACAATTTGAGCAGTCTGCGTTTGCGGAGTATGGTCTGAAACACCGACAGGTTGACCCCCCAACCCTTCAACCTCTGCAGCAATGCTGGTAGAATTCATACGTCTATTTCCCAAACACAACATCTGGATATGACGCTGAGCACGTGCACTCAACTTCTTTGGTCGACCGTGGCGAGGCCTGTTCTGAGTTCCTGTTAAACTGCTGTATGGTCTTGGTCACCGTGCTGCAGCTCAGTTTCAGGGGGTCTTGGAAATCTTCTTATAGCCTACGCCATCTTTATGTAGAGCAAACATTCTTTTTTTCAGATCCTCAGAGAGATCTTTGCCATGAGGTGCCATGTTGAACTGCCAGTGACCAGTATGAGAGAGTGAGAAAGATAACACCAAATTTAACACACCTGATCCCCATTCACACCTGAGACCTTGTAAAACAAATGAGTCACATGACACCGGGGAGAGAAAATGACAAATGGCGCCCAATTGGACATTTATTTAAGGGTGTATCAATTTGTGGCCAGCGGGTTTAGCATCAATGGCTGTGTGTTTGACGTACTTTTGTTTAAGGTGACAGCAAATTTACAATGGGCTTATACAAGCGTACACCTCACTAGTTTTACATTGTAGCAAAGTAGTTTGGCATTTTCTTCAGTGTTCGGTCAATGGGAAACATATAATAAAGATTACAAAAAATTGTGAGGGTGTACTCATCGGTGAGATTACTGGATCTTAGTGGCTGTCAAGCGATTACACATTTTTAATCTAATTAAATCACTGTCCTTTTTCTGTGGGATTAATCGCGATTAATACAACCCACTTCATGAAATTAAGCATAGAACATGATGTGTTTCAAATGTTATTTTGTCATCATTTGCTATATCCAACAAAGAAAACCAAACGATTGAAGGGTGATTCTCAAAAATCTGTATTGTCTGCAAGCTTTTTTTCAAGATAAATGTAGATGGTCTTTCCAAAAAAGGAACACTAGAAACTCAAAAATGACACCCAAAGAGGCCAGATGATATCAGGAAAGACCTATAAGCACATATTGAAAGAAAAAAATAGGAATTTATAGATGTGTACCATTTGCAACGGCAATGAGCTTTTTAACATTTTTTAGAGGAAAGAAAGGAAGCAAATGTTGCGGAGATACGAACAGAGGAACACATGGAGACCCGATGCCAAAAAATCTGAATCTGTGTGTTGGAAACAACGGTGAATTGTACGGAAATGTCTGTGCCTGGATAAATACATATGTGCGATCCAGTGCCGGTCAGAGCATTTCGTTAAAACCCACATTATTATAACGGACAATAGCCACGATGTTTATTTATGTAATGTACGACTCCGGTACGCCACCGCAATCGTTTCTTCTTTACCTTGATTCCAGTCACTTTATATATCAAAAACTTGACTAGCGAGACCCTGGGTTATCAGTCGGAGAAAACGTCGGTTAGTTTAGTTTGAGTCTATCTGGCACAACAGTGGTTTGGGATGGTGACCAATCCGTTCAGTCTTTGTTACTGTCAACAGCGCATACCCGTGACCTAAGAACTCGCATTGCTCTTCAGAGACAATCACCGAATATGATAAGTCGTGTTTTTCAAGGCGAAAACACACCGGAAATGAAGATCACTTTAAAACGCAACGCGCGTTGAGAAGTAAGTGTATGTTCTCTCTGCAATCTCTTCTGGAGACAGCCTGGTTTCCTTATAATATCTGTTTGTTTTGTCTGCGGATTGTCTGAATGCCATAGGTTGACTGGATCATTGGCTGAAAACCTTTTCCGGAGTGTTTAGGGCTTTGTAAAATGATTAATTGGCAAAGCAGAGAAGCAAAATTGGGTTGTTTAGAATAGACCTTTTGCTTAGTAATTTGCTTTCATCGCATTTAAATTATTTAAAAGCGGTTAAGGATTGTAAAATAATTGCATGTTGTTGTGTATATATCTATGTGATATATATATATTATATACTATCTATATATATATATATAGAGGATTATGAGTATTTAATGAAAAGAAAGCTTTTAAGAACAGTATTTTTTAAAATTAGACCTTTTTGTGTCATGTGTAAATGTTTTTTTTTAATGGTACTTTCATCATTTATGTCCCTCGTGCTGAAAATAAAAAAGTATTAATTCTTTAAGAAGTCCCAAACTTTCAATATTAGCATATGTCTGTGTTGGCACATTTGCGAATGCAGCTGTGTTAGACGTACAGCATTGCACTCTAATATTTTCCATTTCCCCCTCATATACCATTGAGAAATCTGATTCATTTTAGTCCCTGTGGTGTGGGTCTTTTAAAAAAATTTTTATTACAAAGTGCTGCTATTCAGCTTCAATTTTGTTAGCTTCTTTTTAAAGGGTTTGTACTTTTTCAAAAGGTTAGCTTGACTGTACGTACTTTAAATGTATGAGCTTAACAAGCTGTTAATAAATGTTCAGAGTAACATTAATGAGGAATAAGACAAGAAAGAAATTGTATGAGTTATTACTGTAACTTGTAGGGTAAATTTATTGTGGCAGAAAGAACCAGGAAAGAACGGCAGAAATCAAACTATCACTAATTTCTCAAATATGGCGCCCTTGCTCTTCTGTGGTGTCTCGGGTGGTTTCTGCTTCGCTGGAGGAGAAGAAGTAGAATAGAGAAGATAAAATCATGAGCATTTTTAAGTGGTTGTTGTTTCTAATGCTGTCTTGTGACATAAAACAGACTCGGGTTTAGTAAGAACTATTTCAGACAGCTGCAGGAAGTCTGCCAAGTTGTCCTTATGTGAAGGCAATAAATATTTAGCCAAATCCTTATCAGATATCTTGATGCGGAATCACAATAACTTAGTGTATTGAGGCTGTTCGTTGCTTTATTACTTATTTTAATCTCACAGATTGTGAAAATTGTTTGTTTAAGGAAGAGAAGGTTGGTTTTGGACGCAAGGTGAGGTAATGTGACAGTTTCCATTTTTGGTGGGTGATTGTGAAATTGGTGGAGTGGGGGTGAACTATTCTGTGTAAGGATGATTTCGGTGCTCTTGTTCAAAAAGCCTTTCAAATATTTAAATGCTTTTTTTTAGTCTTGAGGCTTTTAAGTAGGAGCTTTAAAATGAATTTGAATATTATGTCAGGACTGTTACTTTAGCTTCAAAAAACAAATCCTCCTGTCAAATAAGCAAATGTTTTTATCTCCAGGCTTGAGTTTTGATCACCTGACTGAGTGTCACGCAGACTAGCACACCATTTACACTGAGCTCGCATGTGTGTATGTAGGACAAAGGAGAGCCTCGCTGCTCTGCTCGGCTGGGACAAAAGCAGGCAGGCCCTTAGGCCTTGTGCCGTCTCTTTCCAACACTCACACAAAAGGAGGATCGCCTTCAAAACATGTCTGCTCAAACTGATTAAGCATTATCACAGTTCTCCCCTTTGAACTGCACATAGGTCTCAAAGTGGCCTGTCAAGGAGATGTCCTTCAAAATGCCACTGGTATTCAAACAGGTTTCTATATTTGCGCTATGCTGTCAGTGAAACATTAGCACAAGTTCATCCTACTGGAGAAGTGTCAGCTGATTGTGGCTTTTTTTACATCATTATTTTATAGCATTTGTTGGTGTTTATTTGTACAAATCTAATTTTAAAGATACAGTTCATCCAAAAATTCAAACTGTCATCAATTTCTTACCATATGTTTTTCTGTAATATTTTTTTCTTCAGTGCATCATAAATGGAGATGTTTAGCAGAAAGTCCAAGCTGCTCTTTTAGATCAGTGTTATTTTAGCATTTTTTTAATATACTACAATCTAAAAAATGCTGGGTTGTTTCAACCCAACGTTGGGTCAAATATGGACTAACCCAACTTTTGGGTTAAAACTTTAATTAAAAAATGTAACCCAACAGCTGGGTTAGTTCATATTTGACCCAATGTTGGGTTGAAATAACCCAGCATTTTTAGAGTGTATTATAGTATTTATTAATAGTTGGAATTAGCTTGTTTTTATATTTTCAGTTTTCATTTTAGATTTAGTAAATTTTTTATTAGTTCTTTTAATATTGCTATTTAGCTTTGTTTATTTCAGTTTTAATACTTTAGCTTAAACTTATTTCCGTTAGCTTTTCTACAGGTCATTAACAAGTAGTAAAAACACTTTCTCCATTCAACAGATGGATGATCAGGAAAAGGTTCGTGGATCATCCGTCCGGATCATTCAATATTTCATTCATCTGGCAAAACGGAAAAAAAACGGGTCTGGGGGGTCAATATTTGTTTTTTTCAGTTTTTTCTGTTATGAACCAAAATGGAAAGTTTATGGCGTTCCCTGGAGGAATTCACTCGAGCAAGGATAGAATGGAAAAAAGATGGCTTCTTTTTAAATTTGGTTACCACATGGAAAACAAGATTTTTGCTCGACACCTCTTAATTTGTTTGTGGTTTACAAATCGGTTTATGGCTTCAATATTTAATTTGGATGTGGGCGGAGCTTGAAACACCGGTACAGTGACTGTTTTGAAACTGTAAAAAAATTGCCGCACCCACACCACTCAATGCTAATGCACATGGAATTGTAGAGACAGTAAACTCTAGGAATAGATAAAGTCGATTTAAAAGTAAATACAGGGGACTTTCGGTTGCTGCGCGCACCCGTATATTGATGCGCAAAAACAAAACACGTTTTGGATGTGCGCACGCTCTCGGCACGGACTTCTACCAGGCCTGTCAAAAGTCAGTAACTGATTGTGCTATTTGTATTAAAAAGCTCTAAACAAGTTTATTTATTTAGTTTTACTATTTAAAATGAGTCGTTTGTGTAAAAATTAGGGGGTGGGGGAAGAGGCCACATTGGAGGGGAAGGACGAAGTTAACGGGGCACAATTATGATAGTTTGTGTTTGTGGGGTGTTTGCGATTAAAAATATTTTTAGTGCTTTTTTAAAAACTTTAGGACCAGGATGAAAAGTACCGCTTCCGGGGTCCATTCTAATGATCTCGTTTATAGGTCGATATAGGCCCCCCAGCGGAAGTACAGTAACACCAAAACATTTCACTTTTTACCAGTGACGTAGCATGTATCAATGCACCTAGAAAGGAAAAACAGGTAGGGACCCTCCACCACTCCGCAATCATAATTACTGTTATTACATATAAAAGTAATAAACAACCCTCACTATCAGCATTTGAATGAAGTCAGTACAGAAGACGGGAGACGGGGAGGAGGCGGGAGAATGAGTTCTATGCAGAGCCAAAAGTGGGTTTGTTTTTGACGTTGTTGGTTGTTTTCAAATGAATGATGTGTTGTTCTAAAAATTTTTTTTTTTGATTTTTATTGCAATGAATGCAATGAAATTCCCCTTACATAACCCCACCCCTAAACCTACCCATCACTATGACGTCAGCCAATCAGGTTACATGGTCCAAAATGCCCCGATCTGGTAACTCCTATTACTTTTTTGCAGAGACCTAATACTTGGACGATGTGGCTGTCTGACCAATCAAATGAAATATTGACCGGTTTTACCATTTTTTTGTTTGCCAGATTGAATGAAATAATCGAATGATCGGAGGATACACGGACCAGAAAAGTCACTGATTTGGTTTTTGTGATCTCTAGAGAGCACACTTGCTGTTGAATGATACTGTTTGTGATCTCTAGAGAGCACACTTGCTGTTGAATGATACTGTGTAGGGTTGCAAAGTTTCCAGAAATTTACCTGAATTTTTCTGCCTCTTTGCAACCCTGGTAGTACAACAGCAAAGGTTCACCTAAATTATTATTATTATAAATTCACCAAACATATTTAAAAAATGGAGAATGCTCATATTTTTCATTCGGGAAAGTAGCACTTCTCAAGCAAGTATGGACATTGTTGATGCCGATAATCTTAAAATGGCTAGCTAATGGATGACGCATTGTCTGCTTCTTGTCTTGCACGTCATGTCCATGTGCCGCCCAAAGTCCTTTTACTGACCTTCTGATGGACATTTCTCACAAAAGTGGCAAGCGTGTTCATGATTTTGCAAGCTCTTACCTGATTGGCTGACTTTGCTGTTGTCTTTTGCAGGTATTCCCAAACTTTTTTTGTCGGCCAAACCCCATTAATGGGGAATTTAACCTAACATTCAAATGCTTACAGTTCTCTGAGGTTCATTAATGGTCACATGACGTGCAGGTGAACAGTTTAAATAATTTTAAGTAAATGATTCAATGATTCCCTGCATTTTGGAAGTTTGTGAACCTTAGTTTGGGAAACCAGGGTTTATTGGCAATTTATGGGGAGTAGAGCAGCATCAGTTTGCCTGAAAACAAAGCTGTTTTTATCCAAAATAATACAATGAGTTAGTGCTGGGCGGTATACCGGTTCATAGAATACCGGTGTTTATTTTTGTTACGCAGGCAGTGCGCTGCATGAGACAAAGTAATATAGCCAAAACAACCACATAGCCGCTCTTTAGTGTAGATGCATGTTGATTTTATCAGACGATGCCGTGATTATAAATGAGAGTGACTCCTGGTTAACATGTATTAAAAGGGGTCGTGTTTAGTCACTATTTAGTGTGGTATTTTTTGACAATATTCACTCATCATGACAGTAAAATAGGGCATTCTAAGTCAATATACTGCAGTATTTCCTCTCTCAATCAGTAGAAAATATGGTTAACACCCAGTCATGCATGAAAACAAAAATACCATCATGTACCGTGGAACCGGTATAATTTTGAAAAATACTGTGATATAAATTTTTGGTCATACCGCCCAGCACTATAATGAGTGCTTCTGAGGAAGAGTTACTCAGTCAATTTCTGAAAGTGTGCGAGGTTAGTGGCATGACATTTTTGACGCTTGGAAGCAGTTAATCTAGATTTCCTGAGAAGTACTATTTGTTCTTGATTTTATGTCTGTTATCTGTGCAGACAATCATGTAACACTGCTGAATCATTATTTGGAGGTGTTTCTGTCATGGAAGTCTGTGGTTGTGGTATCAACCATTTCAGATGTACCCATTTCTAAATGACGTGTAAAAACAAAAGGAACTGCGATTACTTGTTCTTGACCTTCTGGTAGTCAAAAGTCTGGCTACACAAGACGACTTCTCTCCTCCACAGTAAAACACTAACACCAGTGTCCAGATCTCTCATCCTGACATACTTATGCTTCCTGTAGCCTAAATGAGCTTAATTCAATCTTTCTTCGACATAAGAAAGGCTCCTGAAATAATCACCACTCCACCAGTTCCATTTTACCTCAAAGTTAATTCAGCGGCTCTTAATGGGTGTATTATGATGCTTTTTTAAAGAGCATTATTTTGTGTATTTGGTGTAACAGAATATGCTGACATGCTTTAATGTTCAAAAAACACATTATTTTTCAAATACTGTACATTATTGTAGGTCCTCTATGCCACACCTCTCAAACGCTTAGTTTTCTACAAAATCCCTCCTTCCGACAAGCACAGTCTGCTATGATTGGCCAGTTGACCCAGTGCATTGTGATTGGCCGAACACCGCAAGCACTTGTCGGAAATGTAACGCCCCTTACCATAATCGCGAGCATCACGGCCCCCCCACACCTCTTCTCTCGCTTGCTGCGCACGCACGCACTGCGGCACACACACACACCTCTCTCTATTCGCACGCTGCGCACACACACCCACACACACCGCGGCTCTCTCTCTCTCGCTCGCGTGCATGCACACACACACACACACCTCTCTCTCCGCTCGCACGCAAACAATACACACCTCTGCTCTCTGTCTCGCACATACACACACACCACAGTCTCACACACACACACACACACGATGCGCAAAACTCCGCATTTGAACAGTCAATAGCAAATACTTAAACTAATAACAAAACAGTAGCTGATTCAAACGCGCCAGATTGTCATAGCAAAGTCAGAATTACCGCCTCTCCTAGGTTCACGAAACGGTCGTCCATAAATGCATTGCTGTTCTGTTGTAAGTAATCTTTAAAGATTCCTAAATGCATCTACTTCGGAAGGCCAAATAAAGTGCTTTTACCTTCACCTAGAAACACACAGCGTCTCTCTGACATGGCTGCTTCAACACTAACTGTGGTTACTGAAACATTGCCGCCTTTCTTTGCGTGCACATTTGGGCGTATTATGCTAATATTTCCACATAGTGAGGTAGATCTGTGGGGGCGTGTTAGAACGAGCCATATTAGATAGGTGTGGCTGACTCTTAACTTTAATAAAGAACATCTCTTTGGATTTGAGACTAGTCTTTGAAACTCAGGGATTATCTATGCACAATCAGGGTAAAACACTCCCAAAGAGAAAAAGGAAAAACTTGAAATGCATTTATTATGAACCCTTTACTGGGCGTAGATATCTCTAATCCACTATTAAAAATCTCGACAGATCCCATGGCAACAAGTCTCAGCTGAGGGAGTTCAAAGAGTGACACCGGTAATTCTTTGTCTTCTCTCCTCTTTTTTTCCTTTGCTGGATGGAAGCATGGTTGTTCTTAGTCTGCTTGTTTAGTGCTCTGGTGATTTCATGATTGTGAGATCTTAGGCCGGCGGTTGGCTTGATGTGTTCAGCGGGGTGAAGCTGCCTTTAAATGCACCGCTGGAGCAGGACGTGTCCTGTAAGCCCAGGAAACCACACTGTCCTGCCGTTTTTTTTTTTGCCGTTTTTTTACCGCAGATGGGATGAAGTTCTCACTCATGAAGCATGTGGATCTTTTGCATGTTACAAGAGAGGGCTGAGTGGAATATGCTGTGTCAACTGCCAGAGATTTTTGCTATACTGTTGAGTTTATATATTAACATAAACATACGTATATACAGTAGGTGTGAGGTTTAGTTTTTTAAAATGTTTTTGAAAGAAGTCTCTTATCCTCAGACTGCATTCATTTGATAACAAAAACAACAAAAATGGTAATATTGTGAAAGAATATTACAATTTAAAATAAACCGTTGAACAGTTTTCTGTTTTAATATATTTAAAATATCAGTTCATGTGATGGCAAAGCTGGATTTTCAGCATCATTACTCTGCTTTACATCTGCTTTACATTATTACTTAGCATTTCATTTATAATGTTTAGATACTTAATTCACTAAATTATTTACCCATTCTTAGTCAGTTACACATGGTCGAGGTCATCCAAAAAAAATCAGGTTACATTTGATTAAAAATTATTATAATTGTGATTTAGGCCTGTCACGGTAACAACTTTTTGTTGTGCGATATACAGCCCCATAAGTAATTGCGATAAGCGATATTATTGTCTTTTTAAAGACCATTTTATGCCACTGAATATATAATCATAATGTAAGAGCATAATAATGCAAGAAGGCCTACACACTTCCAAATGACAACAAACTTTAAATTTTTTATTTTTAAGAATATTTAGATCATGGAAAATAAGTATCAAAATATTAGATACCTTAAAAAAAAAATGAATTATAGTAAATAAACATTTTCTAACAAAAAGTGCAAAGTAACAAGTAGAAAAAAAAGAAAATTGCACAAAGAACTTGTATGGAGATTTTTCCATCTACAGATTTTCCCTGACCTTCTTTTCTCTTTAAATTAAGGGTGCACACTATTGTTAAAAAACACTACTTAGCAGTCAGATGTCCATACGCACAAAGGCACAGATCCCTAAACAAGACCATATCTGCAGATTAAACTTTTTTAGTAGAAGCATCTTTTCAATATGTACGAGAAGCTGAAAAAGACACAGGTGCAAATGGAATGTACAAAACATGGTGACATAAATTTTTAAGTAAATATAATGGGCGATTATATTGCGTCGTCAAAAATTATTGAGGTCATGTACATAAATTGCGCGATAAGTCGATATATTGATTATTGCGACAGGCCTAATTGTGATATACCATTACTGTGATTGATAATATAACCCATCCTTGTGTATCATATGCGTCTATGGTCATTACCCCTGACCACCCATTCTAGATCATGCTATCAGATCACTTACAATAAACTCTAATACGTGTTGGCCATTTGCAGTCATGACTCCCTTTCCCTCCCTCTCTCTCTCTCTCTCTCTCTCTTCTCTCTTCTCTCTCTCTCTCTTCTCTCTAACAGTTGGTGGCAGATGCTCGGAACAGACTCTGACATGGACTATATGTGGTTAGCACTTAAAAGCTGCTGTAGATATTGCAAGGTGTAGAAAACCACTTCCTGTAGCAAGTGCATCATAATAGAGGTGACACACCTCTCGCTCAGGGGTCTCGGGTATTTATTACAGATGTTATCCAGAATCAAACCTGCACTCATACAGCACAGAACTACAGTAATCGCGATTTGAGGAATTGCATTTTACGCTCGTTGTAGCCTAACAATGGAAATGTCTTTATTCAGAAATATTTGAGTAATGCCTCGAAATGGAAATTCTCCTTTTTGTGCGTAAAAATAAGTATATTAAAAATAGTTACTAAAAAGTTACTAAAAAAAAAATTACTAAACAGATTTATACTTAAGTCAAGTCAACTCAAGTCTGCTTTATTGTCAATTCTTCCACATGTACAGCACATACACACAGAGAATAAGATAATAAGATAATGGCAGACTTAATTATGTTAAGATAATGGCAGACAAATGTTTTATTTTCTGCGAATAGATTATGATTACTGGTATTGTTTTAATGTCCTTTGCATTCTAACTGATCTGTTATGTATAACTGCTTTTGACTTTTGCATGTTGGGACTTAGAGACATATTGAATATTTATGTTATGTTCAGCATTGTTTCCAGTATAAACTTATCCAACATTATCAATATTGCATTTATTTGAATGCACTTTCTGTTTGGGCATTAAGTATGAAGTTGGTGTGAAATGTAAATAGAAATCACCTTTTCTTCTGTATTGTGAGGTATATCTGAGTGTAGCGACTTTTAGAACTGCAATGTTCAATAAAAAATCTAATTGTCAATTTTTGTGGTGAATTAAATACATGGCAGTGGATTAGTTTTGTGCGTGTCGAGCTTCAGGACTTTTAGTAAAAATAAATGTAAAATGTTGTTTATTGCTATTTATTGGTATATTGATGCATATAAATAAAAATGATCCCTTGTGTTTATTTAGTTAACAGTGGTGTGGACAACATTTCCATAAAAATCACATTTTAATCATGTCATCACTAGATTTTACTTCCTGCATTAAAGAGTTTTGATTGTATTCTGCTATAAAATAGCTCAAAAACAACCATTCTTGCAAATACATAAATATCAAGAGACAATTTGATGTTGAGTTGGTGCCTGTCCTGTCATGTCATCATGCGCTCCCAGACCTCAAAATCAGCATCACAAAGCAAACTCGTGCTCAGTGTAATGAATCACTGTCAGCATTCAGCTCAGACAGAACAACTGCATCAAATCACCCACAAGTTCTTAACCAGCATGAGGAATCTTTACTGGGTCTGGCTGGGTGAACTTCACCCTTTAAGGGATAGTTCACCCAAAAATGAAAATTTTGGATTATTTACTCATCCTCAAGTTGTATGAGTTTCTTTCTTGTGTGGGACATTTTTGGGTGAAATATCACTTTAATAGTGCAACACACTTTGTGTCTCTTCGTACTGCAGTTGACTATTATTGATTTAGTTTAGTTTTTTCTGACATGTTGGTGTTATATCTTTCCCTTGGATGTTATATGTTGCACTGAGTAAATACAGCTGGATAAATCAAAAACTGTGCCCATCTTCATTTTAGGCTGCAAAGCAACAAAATGTGATTATTTTAAAGAAGGATGCTTCTTTTCTCTACCCACTGTATGAATCATTTCAACCTAACTCAGCATACAGTTAAAGACGTTTTTCTGGCGGTAGTTCACACTGTGTCCTGTGTTTAATTTTCAGATGCGTTTGCAACATCAAAGTATATCAATATAAGTGGTATTGTTCTATGTCTCCTGTATCTCATTTCATAATATATCAGTATACCTCACAAACAGTTTCTAAATCGTTTCGCACACAGAAGTTCTGCACGTGCATTGGTTAAAACAGCACTGCATTCTTACGGTACACATTCGTACCAAACTGAAAGACCTGTACCAAATTTTGGTACAAATATGTGTACTCTTACACCCCTAATATGAATCAATCCAGCATCTGATTTCTGTTGTTTCACCTCACTTTGTAAAACGGGCACGGGACTGCAGCTTTTCTCTAATCCGCTTTCTTATCCCCTGTATAACATTGCCTGCTCTGTACGTGGAGTGGAGTGGGCATTGCTTGGCTCATTCCATTTCCTGTCCCTGTACATAGCAGAGGGCAACCCAGCCAGTGCGCTGCTCATGAGCTGTCAGCCTTCATCAATCTGCTCTACATCATCGTCATCGTCATCATCATCACAGGCAGATGCGGTGGGCTGACGCTCCTCCTACTGATGTCTCCGCACAGGTTTATTTATACACACAGGCCATATTGACTCGGGGCTTATTTTTGCCATAGTGGCTTTTCATGCTGAGCAGAGGCAGCACTCATCCAGGGGTCCTCTATCAATGCACTTCAGACCATTGAAATCAATAGGCCCTTCTCCACCAAGAGCAAGGATTCCAGGGCACACAACATCAGTATTGGTGTCAACCAAACAACCTGTATACTGGAAACCTGATTATTGCTGATAACTTGATTTGTTTTATATACTGTATATAATACTATCAGCAACAATCACATTTCTATAGGTTTTTTTATTTTATGTAGCAAATATGTATTTGTTTTAGATTAACTCGGATATATAAAAATGAAATATAAAAAAAAAAAATTTATTGCATTAGGTATTTGGTGTAACATATGTATATTACACCTTTCATTTTTATAATTATTTTATATTTATTTTAATTTTCAAAAAACATTTCAGTGTATTTTGGAATGGGGTACTTTTATAATTTTGTATTAATATTTAATCATTTTATTTCATTTAATTTTTGTAATTAAAGTTTTAGTAATTTTGTTGTATTTTGTCTTTTTTTTTTAAGTAAGTCTATAGATTGTAGATATTTTTTTAATTGTATCCAGTTATTTTATTATAATCAAGTAACAAAAACAAGTTGGCTTTTGTCACACACGTATAAAAGTGTAGTCAGTGGGTACGGAAAGTATTCAGCCCCCTTTAAATTTTTCACTCTTTGTTATATTGCAGCCATTTGCTAAAATCATTTAAGTTAATTTTATTTCCTCATTAATGTACACACAGCACCCCATATTGACAGAAAAACACAGAATTGTTGACAGTTTTGCAGATTTATTAAAAAAGAAAAACTGAAATATCACATGTCCTAAGTATTCAGACCCTTTGCTGTGACAATCATATATTTAACTCAGGTGCTGTCATTTCTTCTGATCATCCTTGAAGATGGTTCTACACCTTCATTTGAGTCTAGCTGTGTTTGATTACACTGATTGGACTTGATTAGGAAAGCCACACACCTGTCTATATAAGACCTACAGCTCACAGTGCATGTCAGAGCAAATGAGAATCATGAGGTCAAAGGAACTGCCTGAAGAGCTCAGAGACAGAATTGTGGCAAGGCACAGATCTGGCCAAGGTTACAAAAAAATTTCTGCTGCACTTAAGGTTCCTAAGAGCACAGTTCCTCCATAATCCTTAAATGGAAGACGGTTGGGACGACCAGAACCCTTCCTAGAAACTGAGCTATCGGGGGAGAAGAGCCATCGGGGGAGAAGAGCCTTGGTGAGAGAGGTAAAGACGAACCCAAAGATCACTTTGGCTGAGCTCCAGAGATGCAGTCGGGAGAGGGGGGAAAGTTGTAGAAAGTCAACCATCACGGCAGCCCTCCACCAGTCGGGGCTTTAGGGCAGAGTGGCCCGACGGAAGCCTCTCCCCAGTGCAAGACACATGAAAGCCCGCATGGAGTTTGCTAAAAAACACCTGAAGGACTCCAAGATGGTGAGAAATAAGATTCTCTGTCTGATGAGACCAAGATAGAACTTTTTGGCCTTTAATTCTAAGCGGTATGTGTGGAGAAAAACAGGCACTGCTAATCCACTGTCCAATACAGTCCCAACAGTGAAGCAGGGTGGTGGCAGCATCATGCTGTGGGGGTGTTTTTCAGCTGCAGGGACAGGACGATCCCTGCAATCGAGGGAAAGATGAATGCGACCAAGTACAGGGATATCCTGGACGAAAACCTTCTCCAGAGTGATCAGGACCTCAGACTGGGCCGAAGGTTTACCTTCAACAAGACAATGACACTAAGCACACAGCTAAAATAACGAAGGAGTGGCTTCCACAACAACTCTGGGACTGTGCTTGAATGGCCCAGCCAGAGCCCTGACTTAACCCAATTGAGCATCTCTGGAGAGACTAAAAATGGCTGTCCACCAACGTTTACCACCAACCTGACAGAACTGGAGAGGATCTGCAAGGAGGAATGGCAGAGGATCCCAAATCCAGGTGTGAAAAACTTGTATCTTTCCCAAAAAGACTCATGGCTGTATTAGATCAAAAGGGTGCTTCTACTAAATACTGAGCAAAGGGTCTGAATACTTAGGACCATGTGATATTTCAGTTTTTCTTTTTTAATAAATCTGCAAAAATGTCAACAATTCTGTGTTTTTCTGTCAATATGGGGTGCTGTGTGTACATTAATGAGGAAAAAAATTAACTTAAATGATTTTAGCAAGTGGCTGCAATATAACAAAGAGTGAAAAATTTAAGGGGGTCTGAATACTTTCCGTACCCACTGTATATGTACAGTATGTGTTTATGTAACTTTTTTTTTTTTTTTTTTTTAAAGAACGGCTTAGAAATTCTGAGTGGGTTTTACGAACGTAACTAACATGATTGTTACTCCTGTCTCAGAATATATGAGTTTATTCCTCCACCTTCGTACTTGGATGGCTCTCGCTAAAGCTGACAAATTATAAAAGGTATCAGTCAGTATTGATTTATTTTTTTTCCCATTTATGTTCATCGTGTTATTTTTGCTACATTAATTTTCTCTGAGCAGTTTTTCATTTGCTCGTTGATGTAAAACAATGCATCTGCCGGTAAATAATGTACACCAATAAAGAGGGAATATAAACTCAGTCACAGTCTGAATAAAAGATTGCAACCGAATCTGAAAAGCATTGCTACTTACCTTCACAGCCGATTCGATTTACAGCACAAGCATCAGTGTGTGTTCTATCAATAACCTGCTCTAAATGAATTTCTGCAGGAATAGTGTTGAAAGAGAGTAAGATCTCACGCTTTCTGCTTGATAAATGGTGTGGTGTGAGAGTGGTTACTCATATATTTGATGTTGAAGAAGGATGTTTGTGATGTGTTTATGTGATTGTGTTACGCCTCTTTTGGGAAGCAGTTCTCAGATAAGCTCAGTCTTTTATCTTTGAGTTGGTTTTGTCAGATTTGTCATTGTACTATAAGAGAACAATTGTATAATTGAAGGTGTTTTTCTTGTGCAGTGTGTCTGAATGATCTGGTGTGACATTTTAAATGCTGTCAGTTTCAAGCAGTGTTGAAATGAAGCAAAAAAATAATAAAACATGTTAGCGTTGTTCTTTTAAAATCATAAACCAATATTAACTGAAAATCTTGGCCTCCAGAAGTCCATTTCTGCCATGAAATAAAAAAGTGAAAAAGGCAGTTGCAACTTTTTATCTTGCAATTTAGACTCTTTTTTTTCTCACATTTCTAAGAAAAAAAAATCTGAATTGCGAGATATAAACTCAGAATTCTGGCTTTCTCATAATTCTGAGTTTACATATCGCAGTGAAAAAAAAGAAAATGGCAAGAAAGTTTCATGTTGAGATATAAACTTGAAATTCTTACTTTCTCGTAATCGAGTTTACATCTCACAATTCTGCGTTTGTTTCCGCCACAAATTAAAAAGTAAAAAAGGTAATTATAACAGTTTTCACAGTTTGATTTATTTATTTATTTTTTACTAAAATTGCAAGTTTATATCTCGCAATTCGGTGTTTCATCTTGGACTTCTGAGATATATGCAAGAAAAAATGTTGAATTGTGAGATGTAAACTCAGAACTGTGAGGAAAAAAGATCCATCCATCCATCCATCCATCCATGATCCATCCATCCACAAGGAACCATAAGGTTAGCTCACTGCTGGGTTTTCAAATCTGGGTGGTGCATTGCATTTTCACCTGGCAAATTTGAATATATGCAAATGCAACTGCGATTGAAAAAAAAGTCAGTAGTCCGTTTCTCACATTATCCCTTCATATAGCTCCAGAGGAAAGCAAAAGCTTTAACACAAACATCCCACACAATTCCTCAGCAGTGAATTAGCATATGAACGAGCACTTATCCTCCAAAGAGGTCTGTGTTTATAACACCATGAATAAGAACAGGATGTGAATTGAAACTCTACTCAAGTACATTATTTTGGACAAGGCCTCAATATTTTTATGCTTGTCATTGAAAATTTGGTCTCATTAAATCAAAATTGGCATTTAGTGGCTTTTAGTCCATGTATGTTATCTTTGAGGAGTTCTAAACTTCTGTTCAAAAGTTCGTGGTCGGCAAGATAAAAAAAAAATGTTCTTGAAGACTCTTATGCTCAGCAAGGCTGCATATATTTGTTTAAAAATACTGTAAAAACAGTAAATGTATATTATTATTATTACAGTTTCAAATACATTTTAAAATATATGAAACTAGATAAGTTAATTTACTTCTGTGGTTGCAAAGCTGAATATTCAGCGGCCTTATCCGTCTTAAGTGGAAAAAAATGGTGTAGAAAACTATTTTATTCAGGAAAATCACTAGAAATTTTTTTTTTACAAAGAAAGAAATGGAAAGTTGGTCTGTGAATGAATAAACCGAATTTTGAAGTAGAAAGACTAAAATAATATTTTCTTGTAAAACTTCATGCTCCAATAAACTTTTTTTTTTCTCTTTTTTGTTTTTTTACAGTGTTCAGTGTCTCGTGATCCTTCAGAAATGATATGCTAATATGCTGATTTAGTGCAATGTAGAAAACAGTTGTAATGCTTAATATTTTTGTAAAAACTCGTACTTTTTTTCACGAACATTTAATAGAACAGCATTTATTTGAAATATAAACCTTTTGTAACATTGTAAATGTCTTTACTGTCACTTTGATCAATTTATTGTTCCGTGCAAAATAAAAGTAAAGCTAGACTTTAAAAAAAAATGTTTTAATGACCCTAAACTTGGTAGTGTATATGCTAGTGTACTTGTAAACATTGCTAAGTTAACCTTTTGAAGAAAAAAAATGGATTAGGGCTTGCACGATTATGACAAAAATCATAACTGTCAATTATTCCCTTGAAAGTGTAATTGTGATTATTAATTACGATTAAATGAATGATGTTTACACCTTTGCTTGAAGCAACTGCATGCCATATTTTTATATGAACATAAACAAGCTGAAAACACTAACTGAAAACCCGCTTTTCTATAGTATTAAGCCTCAAATGTCAACTATACATTGGATTGGTTTCTTTAAATTATAAAAAAGTAAAAATATGAATGGTATTATAATGTTATACTAAAACTAAAACTATGGAAAAACCCTTAAGATAACATGTAGAAAGAAAAAAAAAAAAGCATCTTAAGCATGCAGAATAACATAAGTGGACTTTGAACGATTAATTGCGCTTTGAACGATAGGCTAAGTGGGCATCCATAATTGGAATTGCGATTAGAAATACGATTAATTGTGCAGTCCTAATCTGGATGACTCATCTTGCACTTGTAGGTGTAAAAAAATATCTGTGGGCATCTAATCAAATAATAATTTTGTCCTAGAATAAGAAAGTCTCTTCCCTTAATAATACCTGCCTCTAACTCACAATAGCAAGTAGCAAATCATGGTTCACAGCTGTGAGGTAAACAAAACCTAAAAAAGAAGGTAAGCCCTTCGATATGTCCATCACCAGCTTGCTGTCTATATATCAACACTTGATGTTAAACAGTGTTTTTCCTGATACTGATTGTATCTTTCTCTCTGTTTTCGTAGCACAAGTGACATTGTTCTGTTTGATTCTCTTCTCTTTTGCTCTTTGTATGGTAATAAATTGTCCTGGATTTGACATTTTAAGAGCTGCAATTATAGTTATTCATATAATGTCATCATAATTACGGGGGCTGACCATGACTTTATTCCAATTGTCAGATAAATAAGCGGCTTGGGACACTGGCAGGCAGTTGATTCTAGTGTGTATGCCAGAAGAAGAGGAGCGAACGGGGGTGTTGATGGCTGAAGAGAAAAAGTATAAAGCCAACCCCTGAGGTTAACGAATTAATTGTTGGCCAATTTCAAAATAAGCATCAGGTCATTGACTCCGCTGCTGAATATTACCTGACATTTCTGTGTGTGTTTGCTGGGAAATGTAATGCTGAGTTGACAGGTGATTTATTACGGCATGTAAAGCGAGTGTGGTTTTATTAATAATATGTTTTAATTGCTGACATAATTCCACTGTGCCCTGCTGTAAAGTGTGAGAGCATATGTCTGAATGGCTGTTTCCGAATAGCAATGCGTCTTATGAAGAGGATCTTTGTTGTTGCTGCTGTAAAATTGATTTATTGGTTGGTGCTGTGGCATAGCGGTTCACACATGCACCGACATGTTAGACGATGGTGCTGATGTGGACAATTTGAGTTCAAGCCCAGTTTGCATATTTACCCAAATGCTAATATTACTGTTCCCACAATGAAATATATTTCCGGTGAGCTCTTAAAACGGGTTTTGTTGTATACTAGCACTGTGACAGGTGATTGGGAGGATGTGCGTTCATACGGTTTCTGACTCTTAGCACTCATTTTGCATCAAATACACTTTCAGATATTTAAGCTCAATATTAAAATCCTATGTAGTGTATTTTTCTTCTTCCTTTAACTGTACAGTGATAGAGTTAGAAATCAAGACCTGGTTCTTATTCCATACCAGATCTGGTTTTCAAAGCCTGAATGAATGACTGTTTACAACATTCTTTTATGTGAGACTAAATCTGTGTATTTTCTGAAGATACTGAGTTTTGACAGTAGTGTTATATATAAAAAAACTGGATAAAAACTTAGATATTGTAAAGCAGTAGTATATTAATAAAAGACTATTAGGGGCTGTTTTGCATTCCATCACACTGCTTATCCATAAAAATTTGCTAAACATCTTTTACTGTTACACTTTGTCTAAAGAAATTTAATTTCAAAAACACATCTCTAGGCCTTGCGTTATTTCAAAGCCTGCATCTTGTGTTTTTAAACTCAAACACGCATTCTGTGTGAATGGAAACACCTTTTGCAATTATTTAAATTTTTGTTAAAAAAAAGTGTGTGTGTAGATTTACAGGTGCATCTCAATAAATTAGATTGTCGTGGAAAAGTTAATTTATTTCAGGAATTCAACTCAAATTGTGAAACTCGTGTATTAAATAATTTCAGTGCACACAGACTGAAGTAGTTTTTGGTTCTTTTAATTGTGATGTTTTGTCTCACATTTAACAAAAACCCACCATTCACTATCTCAACAAATTAGAATACATCATAAGACCAATAAAAAAACATTTTAAGTGAATTGTTGGCCTTCTGTAAAGTATGTTAATTTACTGTACATGTACTCATACTTGGTAGGGGTTCCTTTTGCTTTTAATTACTGCCTCAATTCGGCGTGGCAGGTGATCAGTTTGTGGCACTGCTGAGGTGGTATGGAGGCCCAGGTTTCTTTGACAGTGGCCTTCGGATCATCTGCATTGTTTGGTCTCTTGTTTCTCATTTTCCTCTCTTGACAATACCCCATAGATTCTCTATTGGGTTCAGTTCTGGTGAGTTTGCTGGCCAGTCAAGCTCACAAACACCATGGTCATTTAACCAAATTTGGGTGCTTTTGGCAGTGTGGGCAGTCGAGCCAAATCCTGCTGGAAATGAATCAGCATCTTGCAAAAAGCTGGCAACCGAAGAAGCATGAAGTGCCTTCCAAAATGTCTGGTACACCGGTGCGTGAACGTTTTTTTTCAAAAAACACATGGCCAACGACCCAGCATGATGACATTGCAACAAACCCTAAATCATCACCCAGACTGTTGAAACCTATAACACTGCATACTTCACAGCAATTGTTCTATTACTTCTCCCCCCTTCCTCCAGACTCTAAGGACCTTGGTTTCCAAATGAATAACAAACTTGCCTCTCATCTTAAAAGATGCTGTGGACTCACTGCAACATCCCGTTCTTCTCCTTAGTCCAGGTAAGACCCATCTGACGGTGTCTGTTGGTTCAGGAGGTGGCTTAACAAGAGGAATACTGACAACTTTAGCCAATTCCTTGACATGCCATGTGTGTGGCTGGCTCTTGTGCCTTGCACCCAGCCTCGTCCATTCCTTGTGAAGTTTACTTATATTCTTGAATCGATTTTGCTTGACAGTTCTCATAAGGCTGCGGTTCTCTCGGTTTTTGTGCATCTTTTTCTTCCACACTTTTCTCAACTTTCTGTTAACATGCTTGGCTACAGCACTCTGTGAACAGCCAGCTTCTTTGGCAATTAATGTTTTTGCTTACCCTCCTTGTGAAGGGTGTCAAATGATTGTCTTCTGGACAACTGTCAAACCAGAAGTCTTCCCCATGATTGTGTAGCCTAAAGAACCAAACTGAGAGACCATTTTGAAAGCTCAAGAAACCTTTGCAGGTGTTTTGATATTGATTAGCTGATTGGCATGTTACCATATTCTAATTTGTTGAGATAGTTAATTGGTGGGTTTTTGTTACATGTGAGCCAAAATCATCACAATTAAAGAACCAAAGACTTAAAATACTTCAATCTGTGTGCATTGAATTTACTTAATACACGAATTTCACAATTTGAGTTAAATTACTGAAAAAAATGAACTATTCCACGACATTCTAATTTATTGAGATACACCTGTATATACACACACCCCATTCTCCAGTGCTTTGCTTGCCCTCGACATCTTTCTGGGTTATCTAAAATGACGGATGGAGATTGATAAATGGTATATGTTTGCACTCAGGTTAACTTAATTAGTTTCTCAGGACTATCTTCTGTGTAGTCTGTTACACCCGGAGCTCTTCACAGACAAGCAGATAGATTGGTGAGCCGGCAGGCTTCGATTCTCCAGCCACAGCGGTAGCTTAATATCATAAAGGCTTGCTCCTTTCAAGAGAGTGTGTAAGAATCTGAACGGAAGCTTTTGTTAAATGGTTGGAGTTTGCTCTGAAGCGTTAAAGGATAACAAGTCCTTGCTTGGTCATTAACGCGGTCTCTGCAGAGAGAAATGTGTGCTACAGGAAGTGGGCGAACTGCAAACACATTTGAGGTGATTATACTGTGTGTGCGCCTCAAGGGAGCGCTGGATTACACAATACCCGAGCCCAGAGCCCATCGCAGCGGTGGCAGAGCTGCCTACCATAGGGCAGCTGGATTATGGAGGTCGCCCCTGTTTTTCAGCAGGATTACTGCCTGAAATTCACCACTAACATACTTTTCCGGATTATATAACATCGACACAAGGTATATAACATTGACACAGTTGTAATTGCATCATAAATGTGGTTGTTATCATAGGCGGTCCTCCCTGTACCTGCTTTAGGTTTCCCCAAAACCACAACAAAAATGTGATAGTGAAAATCTGTTGAAGAGGAAAATTTCCAAAGGAATTGTACAGTGCCCCTAAGGGGACATGGTAATAAAAAAAAAAACTAATATAAAAGTCAGAAGTATAAAATTCTGGTCTGGGTGCAGTTCTATGGTGGCCCATAAAGGGACATGATGAACAAAAAAAAAAGGGAGGACAAATAAAAATTTAATGTTTTTGCATTCTCTTGCAAAAGTATTTTTCACTCTGTCATTGTTAGTTTCCTTTTATTTTATTTATTGCATTTTTTTTCCATTTTTTTTTGTTGTTAAATCTGGTTTCAGGTTATTTAGTTTATATTTTATAATATACCATGTATCAAGATTTATTTGTTGCTTTATTAATTTTAATTATTCATGAAAATATATTTGTTTAATTTAGTTTTTTCCCCAGTTACACTGGTTTATTTCAGTAAACGAAAATGTTTTCATTGCAGCAAAGGTTTACTAAAGTTCAGTTCCATTACTGTTCACAATGCGTTTGTCATGCTCAATAATAACTAAACATAACCATATTTAGCATATTTTAGCTAAAATGGGACTGACAATATATTCTGCTGAATTGTGAAGTTAGCCTATGACTTTCTTTTACTCTGTATTATTTCTTTGTAGATCTGATCCTTTTATCTTCCCGTCCTTGTGTGAATCTCTTGTATTTGCTGGAAACCATGTGATTGTGTGTTTCCGAGAAGCATGTGTCGGCCTTGGTCTCAACAAATGCGATTGTCCACTTGATTGCCAAGAGTTCATTAGAGTCTAGAGGATTTTTTCGGCTATTAACAGAGGCTTTTTTCAATCATTTGCCACGGTTATGTTCCTGAGTTTGCTAAATCTGTTATGAGTGGCTCTTCAACGTCAACATAATTGCTTCAAATCTTCACAGTCCAGCAACAAGAGGGCATGCAGACACTTTAGCATGGATGGTAATACATAGAGCCACATTAGCAGCGGCTGCTCGTTACTGAGTTTATCACTTATGAGTTTTACACTTGTGTATGAGGCTGTGTTGGAGAGTGACTTAAAATGACCACAGATACCTTATAACGCATTAAGAAGTTTGTTTCAATGCTTCATTTAATTGATTCACCATTTTAACAAAAATAAAAAAAAATAATGAAAAATATATACACTACTGTTCACAACATTGGTAGTCTCTTCTGCTGCAGAAACTAGAAAATAGTTACAAGCAATAGGACAAAAAAAACTACAGTAAAAAATAAACAAGAAATGCCACATATATTGTAAAAAGTAATTGAATGTATAAAAACACTGCATATTCTTCTCTGTGTAAATTAAATATATATTTGTTCTTATTAAAGTTACAGAAGTTATTTAGTCAAGAGCAGTGAGAGATTTTATCTCTTTTGTTGTTTTATTAACATGACTGATAGACAGCAGGAATATTAGACTGCTGTCACTTTAAGAACTGCCCGGATCCAATATGCTGTTACACGTTTTCTTTCTCAGCTATTTGCTTTCGTTTAAAGGGATAGTTTTCAGCCAAAAATGATGTAGAATGCTGCTGACGTAGAATCCGCATGCGCTGCGCCTTGTTTACGAGCAGAGGAATGCACATGCATACGTCGTGGTGCTCTTGTGAATGGTGGCAGATGCTGACACGAAAAGGAAGAATTGTTGAATAAAGTTGTTATTTTAGTTTTCTTTGCACACAAAAAGAATTCTCATAGCTTCATAAAATTACTGTTGAACCACTGATGTCACATGGACTATTTTAGCAATGTCCTTACTACCTTTCTGGGCCTAGAATATTTCATTTGTGTTGCTGTCTATGCAGGGTCAGAAAGCTCTCGGATTTCATCAAATATATCATAATTTGTGTTCCGAAGATTAACAAAGGTGTTTTGAATTGACTTAAAACCAGCCTAATTAAACAGGGTTTCTCTAAGACATTTGGTTGACTAGTCGATTATGAAATGAAGTAGTTTTTTACATCCTTATGATGAGGTTGCACACTTCCTTTTGTATGAGTTTAGTTGATGTGTGGTAACGCTGAGAACCCCTGACAGAGCTGGGGCAAAGTGTTACGCTGGCATGAAGCTCACCTTGCTTTACCAAAAACACCCCACCGAAGGCCTGTCAGATTGATGTTCAGAGGCGTTAAAAAGATTTTTCTATTTCTCCCTCATTCTTCCCCTTATAAGCTACAGTTATATGATTTACTTTTACGTGAGCTAAAGCCTCTCTAAATGTCATGTGTTGATTTTATGGCGATAAGCGATGGCCAAAGACAACCCCGCGTGTTGCTGTACTGTTAAATGATCTATGTAGCATGTTGCTCTTGCTAAATCTGTCATTTATTGCTCTCTACAGTATTCAACGCATTTTTCCACCCTTGCTGCTGGTAGAGAGGCAGCCCAATAGTCCCGGATAATTTATCAGGCTCAAAGAATTAAGTAAGCTACTTGGCGGCAATGAATTGTTCTGTTACTCTTCACGCCGTCCACTCCTATTATCTTCCTGCTTTGCCTATTCTTGGCCCTCTACTTTATGCCGATTTTGAGTTTGCAGTTGTCCTCTATTGCTGTAAAGCGCGAGTGGATATCCAGTGTGTAGGCTGATGACTTGCTGGCAGAGATGAGCGTTTCATCACATGCTAATTGAGCAATAGATGCCGACGATAAGTGCCTGCATACGGCTGCGTCTGCTACATTCACCTGTCTCCTCCAGAGGCTGGTCTCTCGCGCTTCTACACCAGAACAGATTCACTGTTGGAGTGGGCCTTTATTTTTCCTTCATTGCCCTTATTTTCCTCCATTAACCATGTATGTGTGCTTGTAGTAGTGTAGGTTCTGACCTGACAATAAAAATTGTATAAGAAGGTTTAGTAACCTGTTACTTTTTTATTTATCCTTTTATTTTATTTTATTAATATTGTTCTGTGCCACATCCAGTCCCCTTTATTTATCACGTTAATTAGTGCATGTCCTTGTTTCTTGTCTGTGCGCAACTAATGTCAACTTGAAGTGTTACTTGTGTCCTGTGAGTGTGATCAATGTTTAATATATTCCTAGCCACCCCAGTGCGGCTTTAAAAGTGTTTGGTGGTGTCATGGCATGGAAAGAAGTCTGTTTAATAACATGTTTGTCCTGTATACATATGCATTGGGATGCAAGAATAATAACATTACTAAATATCTAATTTTTTTTTTTTTTATTTTATTAATTGTTTAATCCGTAATCATTTTGTGCTGAATGTAACTGACATTTTCAAACCAAATAAACATTTATTTATTTAACTACAAAGTAAGGTAATTATTTTTGGTAAAACCTTGTTTTCTCATTCATGAAAACGGTTTTTAAAAACCAAATTGGTTTGTGATATACATTGGATGTTGGTGTTGCAGCTCTGTTAATCGGCCAATGCTGGTATTCTGAAAATGGGCGGATGTTGGCCAGTATTTTAGTCTGGGTGTATAAGATGCTCAATCACCTTGTCTTATGTGTGTGTTTTTCAGTGCGGGACCCAAGGGTGACAACATTTACGAGTGGAGATCCACCATCTTGGGCCCTCCAGGTTCAGTCTATGAGGGAGGCGTGTTCTTTCTGGATATCACCTTCTCTTCCGATTACCCCTTCAAGCCACCAAAGGTACAGTGTGGAAAATCATCTTCCCTTTTTATTCACTATTTTTGAGGTATTAAAACAGGGGATGCTTAATCCTGCTTCAAGTGATCATGCATTGCTTACTTACAACTCTAATCAAAGTCTTGAAAATTACAGGCAAGTGTACCAGGATGGAACTAAACTCAGGCTGTGTTTGAAAACCTAGCGAGCAGTCATGCTGTCTACGGCTCATCTAGGCTGCTGCCTTCTGAGGGAGAATCCTGACTGAAATAGCACTTTATAAGTGAATGATACATGAAATGCTTACAAATGCCTTAGAACTTGGTCAGAAGCAGGTGTCTTAGAAGGCAGCATCATCATGCTTTTAGAAGCTGCATAGGCAGGGTCTCAATCTAAATGCAAAATCAAATGCATTGGAATGTATTTGGAAGCATTTCAGACTGAATACATCAAAGCTGTTCTTGAATGTGGGGCAGAACTTAAAACAGCTGTATCAGCTATTTGATGCTGTTCTTGAGAATAGAAGATCATGAATCAAAGTCCCATGACATTTCTAAGCCATATGAAAGTAAATGATCATTTAAGCATTGTATAATCTGAAAGTTGTTGTAAAGTGGTACCTCATGTACAAATAACACATTAAATTAAATGTGAAATTTTAAAGTTGAAAGATTGAAATAGTATTTTAATGTTCACCATCTTCATTAATCACATCCCCAAAAACAAAAAGTGATTTTTTTTTCTTTTTTTTTTACAGTACAAGCTGATGGGTGTTATAAAAAGCAGAATTAAAATAAGATTATCCATGTAATGAAACAATATACATAGTACGTACATACAATCACACATACAGTGGGTTTAAAAGTCCTTATTTTTAAATGTAATTTTATTAGGAAATAAATTGTAGGATTTAGACATGTAAAATAAAATGTTATGATGTAAAATGGATTTATATTCTGCACTATTTCTAGGTCACTAATCTTACTTGTCTTTTATACGGATGGTAAGATGTTCTTGCTTCAATTAAAGTTCAAGGCGGAGAACAAATGTTTCAATTCAGATTTTCACTGGAATTATTGCTGCTTATGTTATTTGTAATGGAAAAAGCTATTAAGCTGTTATAGTAAAATACACAATAGAAGCATTTTCACAAGTAGACTCTTGAATGCATCTGTGGATGTGTAGTTTGCTATTATTAGTCTATAGAGCAGTGGCCTTTAATTAAGATGTATTAGCTCTACCAAGGACACTCTGTAACAGATCATTCAGAACAGGTATTGACCTCTGTTAAAATGTCTCAAGGATAATGTGAAGCTGAACGATTATGTTTTTCTAATTTGTGTGTTGGATGGCTGAACATACTCCTTCCGAGCACTGGCTATTTCCAGTGTAAAGCAAATAGCAAGATGCCGACAGGCAGCGATGTGGTTTAGGGAAGCTGGTTTACTATACAGCTCCAGCTATAAAGGTGAAAGAGTCAACCACGGCATTTCGGATTAATTAGTATCCGAATCTCCTTCCTCAGCATGTTTGGGAATTTGCCCCGCTCTTAGTGGCTCTCCACCTCAGTCTGATCCTCATTTCGACCGTCAGTGGCATCTATAAACAACAAGTTTATATAAAGCTCATGGGCTGGAGGGGGCTCTTTGTTCAGATCAAGCCACTGCAAAGCTCTAATCCACTAATTATAAACAGGATTCATCCTCTGCGGTGGATGCCGGGCAGAGCCGGCGATCCGCACCCCCTCATTCTTTTGTCTCCAGATGAAATGCAAGGCAACTTGGGGGCCGATCTCGCCTATATTTGTTTGGGTTGGTGCTCTGTGAAGTCATTGCCCTCTCTCGCTCACTAAGTGGTGAGGCTTGGTTTGTGGTCTGCTAATCTGTGCTTTTGTGAATGAGTATGTCTGTGTGTGGGAGCAGGGCGGAAAAGAGAGAGACAGGCATTTCATCCTAAAAGTCTATCTAGAAATAAGAGTATCGATTAACTCGAGCTGTAAAAGGCTCTAATGCATTGGTTTGTTGACAGAGCAGTTTGGTTGGGTCATTATGTGCCTTTAAAAAGAGGTATTTCTCTTTTATTTTGTGTCTTTGTGTCTTTCTTTCTTTCGTTCTGTCTGTCTGGTTGTTAGAAAATCTACCTACATGGCTGTCTACTGCCTTCAGAGATACCTTTGTTGCTAAGTTAATGATGCCATTCCCTAATAAAAGGATGATAATTGAATAAAGATCTGATTATGGTTTTGATTAACATTCAAATGGGTTCAACTATCAACAAGTTCATTTGCAGTCATTTATCTCTGAAATTAGGGAGCGTTTACTGTACATGACACGGTTTTGGCCATACATGACAGCTGTGTTTTGGGGTTTTTGAAAACTTAAAGGGGTGGTTGACTGTTTTTTTTCTAGGCTTGATTGTGTTTATGGGGTGCAGCCTAACATGTGTTATGCGTCGAAAAAACCTACGCATTATTTTTTCACATCATTTACCTTTATTCGACCCCGCTCTTCCTTCCCCTAACCGTGTGATCATTTTCCTGCTTTAGGAAGCCGCCTCACATCAGAACTGTTGTGATTCGTTAAACCGCCTCTAGTGCGCGTCTGAACGTCACTCCCTTTACCTCAACGGCATGTGCTCTGGTTATATTGTAAACAACGGCGTCGTTAATATTGCTTATCAATTTGAGCCCGATTGAGACGCAGAGGATGTTATTGAAGAGGATTGTGCAGAACCTGTGCAAGCAGGACGTTTCAGAATGGTATGTTTTTTTGTTTGTTGGTTCATACTTTTAGATACGCTGTTATTTGTAAATGCTACTGCTTCTGTTAGCCTTTAATATACAGTTTTATTTAAAGCTGATTAAAGGTTTAATAAAGTACGGCAACCGCACGCGCGTCCATATTTAACGCTTCTCATAGCTATGTGAAAATAAGTGTATAAATGGAACAGCTCATTGCTGGAGCTGAGCTGAATGAGAGAGAGAGATGCAGAGCATGTGCAGAGCAGGGGGATGCGAGGAACAGTATTGAGAACCGCTGCTTTTTGAACATTGATTTTGAAACTTGTGAATCCATTCGAATCGTTAGACGACTGAATCACGATTCATATACTGTATGAATAGATTTTTACGTGCACCCCTAGTTTTCTCTTCCTCTTCTCTAAAGCAGCGCAGCATGGCCTCGCCCCCTTTGTTGCATTTTCCCGAGGGCGGGGTTTATCTGGGTTTGCGATGTCACGGACTCTGGAATTAATTTGTTGTAGTCCCTACGAGCCGTTTTTGTAGGCATTAAACTGCCAGAATGTTAAAAGATATCGCCGTTTGCATTTAACTTTCAGCGCCGCAACTTTGCAGATGTTGTTTATGCTCAAACAGCAACATTACACACTAACTAATGTCAAAAAAGTGAAATCGCAAGCAACCACCCCTTTAAAAAAAAAAAACGTTTCCAAAGTGCAAGTTTTTGAAAACGATACTGTTATCGTCTCTGTGTAAACTATGAAAACGCAGATTTGTGAAAACAGTGATGTTATGCATGTTCAGTGTTTGTAGTGTTTCTTTACAAAGTGACATCTCCAACTGCTGGCCTGGCATGCATAATACAACGTTTTTGTCATTTTTGCATATCCATGTGAACGGGGATCATTTTGGCAATGTCGTTGTCTGTATACAAATCTTTTAAAAAATGTAAAGGAAAAAGCATTTCCATATATAGTTTAAATATTTTTTTATTTATTCAAGATTATGAATTTTTTTTTTTCAAAATAGTAATATTTACTACATTTTAATGCGTATTAGTGTCGTCTGTTTTGCACGTAAATATACAACACATTTTAATGTTAAACTTCTTACATTTAATTAATATTACTATATTATTTTATAATAATATTATATTTGTAATTTCTTGGAAAAGTCCAAAATTCTGGGCAAAGTATAACATTTTAACCGCCTTAAAACGTGAAACTTGAAACTTAAGACTCAGCACACAATTTTGGGTAAAGTAGGAACATTTCTCAATATTTATGTTTACATTCTACATTTCTCTAAACTTGCTCTCTTCTTGGATGAATAATTCTGTGTAAATGTGGCTCAGGAATGCTTGACAAGGGCATGGCCAAAACAGTAAATATTATATTTTATAGTGTGTGGGAGCTATGGAATATGTACTTCTGTGTGTCAAGCTTTTGGAGCTTAACAAACTTAGTTACTGTATGCTTTTGTTGTAAACGATGACAATTTTTGGTGAACTATACCTTTAATTGCCACTCTTACTTTTTTTTTTTTTTTTTTTCCCCCTCTCTGGGAACAGGACAGATCAGGACATTCAGACTTACACCATCGCAGTGATTAATGCGTTGTTCCTCAAAGCCCCTGAGGAGAAGAGACAGGTACTGCACATACGCAAACCCTTTTCTCTTTTTTTTTTTTTTCAGTTTGTTTGATGTTGTCTGGACGAAAATAATGACACAGTGTCTTCATCAGGCAAGACGTGAGAGAATGTCAAGCCATGTTTATCTCAATTTTTGTTCTAACAAGCTGTGACTGTCAATAGCATCACACAACATTTGAGTCATTTTAATCACCCAAATTGAAATCTCATTGGTCTAAATTCCTACTCCACATTGCTGCACATTAAACATCAAACATGTTCTGATTGGCTGAGATTCTGTCATGCAGCATTTTTTTAGTTTCAGTTTGAACCTAAAAACCTGGTTAGGAAGTTCTGTTTGTGAAAAATCAGGGAAATATGTCACTTAATTTGGCGTTATTTTGTTATTTTCTACCTGTATGTGCATGAGTGTCTGTTTATGTGTTTGTAAGTGGCAGTTTTTCAACTTTTCCTTTTCCTTTCATCCTCCACCCATGTTAAATGCCTTGTTATTCTTGATAGTGGAGTGGGTAGAACAACAATCCTTAAATTTGCAATCACATTTACATTGCTCTGTGAGTTTTTGTGGGCGAAATCCAGTAATTTCAATAGGAATCCACGCAAATATCGCAATGGGATTGCATGTTGGTCATATATGTTTTCTTTTTGACCAAGAGAAAACAGAAAGGTATGTCAGAAGACATGTCGCTCTCCAGAAAACCTGACCATGCAAAATGAATGACAGACAGCAAGTCAGACAGAGATTGGGCCGTGTGGTTTCTCAGGACACCTATTTTTGTATATCTGTCAGGTAGTTGGACAATTTATTGTGTGGTTAAAAAATTGCTTACAGCAGCTTTAAGTAAGAGAGAGTGACTATAGAGTCACAGCGGGCTCGTGTAGCTGCCTCATATCCTAAATGTCAATGTACAGTTTCTCCAGGTCTGTTTTGCTGACCTCTCATTTCTGTGCCACTAACAAAATGCCTCTGCTTTCTCTTGCTTCTCTTCTCTTTTTCTGTGTCATTCTCTTATTTCTTCCCCTCGCTGTGCTCATAATGGTAGTTTGATGAGGACAATGTGAACATCCTTGATTGTCCTCTTACAGTAAGTGCTCTCTAGTTGAGGTGAACCATCTGTAGGTGATTTGACTGAGATGTTTCATATGTTTGTAGAGCTATACCTTTTGAAAAGGTTATTGAATATGTGTGTGTATGTATATGAG
>JADLZN010011347.1:0-97894 GCA_018155175.1 Sinocyclocheilus anophthalmus
TCAGGCCTCTGGGATAGAGCGTGTCCAGTCTCTTAATCCAGAACCTCTCTGTTTTTAATCTATCTTGTAAATTCCACAGAGGGTTGGCCTGTAAACCAGTTATGTTGTGAGTGGCGAATACCTCAAGCATGGACGGAAAGTTACGCCCTCACCATACTGTGATGAGCCGTGTCAGGCTGGAGCGGACGAGACATAAACATGAAAACCCCTTACAAACGAGGCATTGTGGCAGCAGAAGTGGGGACATTTTTACTGATTATAATGACTTATACTGTGTCTTTTTACGTGTTGCGTATCGCGCTGCGTAAAATAAAACCATGTCTGCATTTTTGATCAGAGAAATTACAAACAACAAGTGCTAACTTTACTCCACACTGCCCAAAACTCGCGTTGAATCATCAGTGGCAAATTCTTTAAATAAAAAGCGTAATTCCGGGAGTCAGAACTGCCGGCATTTTAGTCAAACGTTACTCTCCCAGGATCAGTAAAACAGTCCTCCATAAAATGTGCCGGCGATACACAGCATGTCCCTCAGTGACCGGCACAGATCAGCTCTAGGCTATGACGAAGCGGATATCGTCCTCTTTTGGAAGACCAAACAAAGTAGTTTCGCTTTCACACCGAAAAACACAGCGGCCTAGCTTGAGCGAAAGCCCCGGCTTAGCGTGAGTTGAAGCCGGGCAAGAGTGAGATGAGGCGGCGGGGACGAGAACGGCAGTCCCGGCGAAGGAGCAGTGAAAACGGTGAAAGACGATCCGCAAACCACAACACTAAGTTGATGTATTTCCTCAGCGACCACCACAGATCAGCTCCAGGCATGATGAAGCGGATATCGTCCTATTTTGGAAGGCTAAACAAAGTAGTTTCGTTTTCACAATGAAGCACACAGCGTCTTTAGGACATGGTGGTGGCGGCAACAACAAACTACAGCGAGAATAAAAGTTACGCTTTCTTTCTTTGCGTGCACATTTGTGCGGCATTATGCTAATTTTTCCACATAGTGAGGTAGATATGTGGGGTGTGTTCGAACGAGCCGTTTTAGGGGGCGTGGCAGAGTTTTAACTTTAATAAAGAATATCTCTTTTGATTTGAGAATTTAGTCTTTGCAACTTAACAGATCTTCTTTATGCACCAAGAGCTCGTAACACTCCAAAGAGAAAGGAACAAATGAAATGGCATCATATGACCCCCTTTAAGTAGCACTACAACAGAACAGCAATGCATTTTATGGGCGACCGTTTTGTGAACCTAGGAGAGGAGGTAATTCTGACTTTGCTATGACAATCTGGCGCTTCTGAATCAGCTACTGTTTTGTTATTAGTTTAAGTATTTGCTATTGACTGTTCAAATGCGGAGTTTTGCGCATCGTATGTGTGTGTGCGCGCGCGCACGCGTGTGGTGTGCGAGAGAGTTGAGAGAGGAGAGAGAGAGAGAGAGAGAGATCATAGTGGAGTCAGCTGTCTTAACGTGGCTTGTGTACTGCAAACACATACCAGCTTACTCACTGTGTCGCACGTGACTCTGTTGTTTTCTTCCCCTTTGTTTTTTTTTGTTTTTTGTTTTTTTTTTAGTTTTTTTTTTTTTTTTTTTTTTTTTTTTTTTTTTTTGTTTTTTTTTTTTTTTTTTTTTTCAGGGCTTGAAGTGATGAGTTAAACGAATTACATTATTTACTGTCTTTACATTTATTTTGAAAGATGAAGCTCGTGATTATGGTAAGGGGCGTTACATTTCCGACGAGTGCTTGCGGTGTTCGGCCAATCACAGCGTTTGAGAGAGGCGGGGCATATAGGACCTACAATAATGTACAGTATTTGAAAACGAATGTGTTTTTTGAACATTAAAGCATGTTATTCTGTTACACCAAATACACAAAAATAATGATCTTTAAAAAAGCATCATATGATCCCTTTAAACTCAGTCAAAACAACTACAATGTGTTCCTCTAGGGGGCGGTGTACTGCACATCTTTATCAGCTTTTTCTACATTTTTACATTTCAATAAGTTTTTTTGTCTTATAGTTATGTGAATAATATCAACATTGAAATGTTCTTTTAGGAACAAGTATCAAGACACACCCTTAGAAATTGAGATAGAAGAGTACATTTATAGGAAATTAATTGATGTATTTGTTCACATTTTAATATCATGTGTTGTAGATGTTGGTTTTATTCACAGAACTATATACATGTTTGTTTAGGAACCACTAACAAGACATACCCTTTGAAGTTAAGATAGAAGAGCCTATTTACTTCACATTGCTTGATGTTTTCCTTGACATTTCAATATCATGTGCTGTGTTATAGTTTTGTGAATAAAACCATGTAAATGTTCGTCTGTGAACTAGTAACAAGACACAACCTTTGAAGTTGAGATGGAATACTGTGTTTTAAAAATGAATGTGTTAACAGATTCAACTTTAATTCAATAGCGTGTATCCTGATTTACATATGATAGTAAAAGGTGGCTGTAAATATTGTTCTTTGAACAAGTAACAAGACACACCCATTTAAGTTTACATATCAAACGGTGTGCATACTAAATCAATTTATTTAAACTTCTGAATGTCAAACTTGGTCAAGATCAGTGCAGTATCTTCCTCTAGGGGGCGGTAAACTGCACACTCTTTGTAATGCTTGGCAAGCTTTTTCTCAATTGTTCCATTTCAATAGATTTTGTTGTGCTATAGTTCTGTGAATTAAAACAAATCAACATCTAAATGTTCTTTTATGAACCAGTAATAAGACACACCCCTTAGATCTGAGATTGATTTTTGATACATTTCACAAGTGAAGCATTTAGATGGAATAATTGTGCTTTTTGCTCTTGGTTTTGCACTTTGCAGACGGTCCCTATCCCGAACTTTAACAGTATAAGGCAGGGATCCTCAAAGCTGGCCCACGAGATCCACTTTCCTGCAGAGTTTAGCTCTAGCCCTAATCAAACACACCTGAGCATGCTAATCAATGTCTTCAGGATCATTAGAAAATCACAGGTAGGTGAGTTTGATCATGGTTGGAGCTAAACTCTGCAGCGCATTGGCCCTCCAGGGCAAGATTTGAGGAACCCTGAAGGTCTATCAGTTACAATACCGCAGATTAAAACAAATAAAACACATTGTGTGTTCTCTTCTACATTTGAAAACAATTATAACACATTATGTTTTTGGTCCTTGTGCTAAATCGTTAAAGAACTATTGAAGATTTCCGAGGCAGAATCTCTTGACAAATGTCGAACCAACTTTATATCAGTCCCATGGTGGTGGGAGAGGTTGGAATGGAAGATAAGATGTGTGGGCCAGGTGTCGTTATAAGTGACAGGGACTTTAACTGTGTTCCACATGGGCAAATAACATCTGTGGAGCCAGAATTCTTGCTGGTTGGTAGGGGATCAAATACTTTTTTTTGCTGAAATGCAAATCAATCCCTAACCTTTATATCAGGGGTGCCCAACCCTGATCAAACAAACGAAACAACTATAGATTGAAGGAGCACTGATAGTAACAGGGACAGTGTGTTGAACAGGGTTGGAAATGAACTCTGCAGGAAGGTAGATCTCCTGGAACAGGGTTGGGCACCCCTGCTTTATATAATGTTTTTTCTTCTGGATTTTTGGGTTGGTATTCTGTCTCTATACATTAAAATAAACCTACCATAAAAAATTACAGACCCTTCATTTATTTGTAAGTGGGCAAACTTACAAAACCAGCAGGGGATCAAATAAATATTTCCCCCACTCTCTGTACAACCATCCATAAGTCACTAAGCGCCACATTCCTGTCATTCCAGGTCTGCGCGTGCCATCATTTAACACTACAGTCAGCGCGAGCTGCTTGTATTCGCCTCAGCCAGTTTGAGCTGTTTTGCTATACTTGTATTGCTTTTATTTTGGTGCTTTAAAAGATATTACACCAATATCCGACTACATTTAGATGAATACAAGAGTTTGGTTTGGTTTTCTCCCATTCGCTTCGCGTAACGCAGTGTTTTACCTGGCTTCGGCTGGCTAGCAGGCTAACTAATTTAGCTAACGTTATCTCGCGAGTTAATCGATACTCTGCTGCTTTCACTCCGCAAGGATACAAGGAACACCTCGTGTATCTTTTTTTAAAAAGATTATGGCATATATCTACACGTGACAAGTGAGTATAATGTAGTTGTATCCACCGTCGGTGTATAATTAACATTTACAGCATAGCTAGATGCTTTTCTGTTCGTGCTAACTGGCTAACAGATGTGCGAACAGTGTTTAAACGAACAGGGCGGATAGAGTAAAACTCATTGGAATAAACGCCTTTAAATGTGACAAATGTTCTTCAAACCTCTTAGTTTTGATTCAAAACACGATATATATAAGTCATTCATTGTGAGGAGAGAATGCGTTAACGGGCTCGCAGTAGGTGTATAGAAACATCTGCCATTTCACAGTCAGCTGTTCTGTTCTTCCAGTTTAGCGTGTCTTTTAAAGCTTCTCTTTAATTCTGGTCAGCTAAAGGAGATGTTGCTTGTTACGTTAAAGGGTTAATTAAATTAAAATAACACTGTGCACAGAGACTTGGCCTGTTTGGCCTGTACTTGTTGGTGTTGTGGACATTCATGTGTCAGTGATAGTGCAAATGAAGTTGTTTTCCTGATGTACAGAGCGCTGTGATCTCGGGTTGGACCTTGTGGATGTTGTGAAAGGCACAGTGAAGCTGAAGACCAGATGTTCCTCTGACACAAGCAAAAATGATGCCTGTAAGTATTCATTTTCATTTATTTTGTCAGCAGTGAGTCATAACTACCAATATTGTGTCTGTCAGATTATTGTAATGGTTTACATAGTGAGGCATCAGTTTGATTATTACAGCTTCTGTGTTTATAGTATTTTTTTGAAATAACCTACTACATTTTGGAAAGTGCGTACAGTATGTTGGTTCGTTACACTAGTGTGACAGTCTTCGTTTGACTTGATCATTGCTGAGAGAGGCATTGTGGGCTGCCTATTGCCTTGCCAGGGGATCCATAATGGTGTTTCTTTTTGGAAAGCTGTTAATGAGATGGGAATATCCACAGTGCAAAAACTGTGCCGTTTGCTGTTTCACTAATCATTTAGCTTTTTAAGTACAATACCTCTGTTTGAGATGGCAAACAATGAGTTTTCATTACAGAACAGTTTCAAAACAGAACTTTATTGTGTGACAAGGCTTTAGTCAATCACCCTTTTTTCTCTGTGCACTAACGGCAGCTATTAGTTTTATGATGCTGATGTGCTGTTGCTCGTTAAGAGAATGTTTTTTCCCTTTTTTTTCCAGACTAATGGCTTAATAGTTTCAGTAATGCGAAATTATTATTGGCAGTTTTGTGTCCCACCCTCAGTTCTCAAAGGGTCTTAGTATTTGGTGCTTGGCGACATTGAAAACATACAAATGCTGTTGTAATGTTTGTTCATTTCAGTTTTTATCGCTGTTTTTTAATTTAAGTTTTGAACTATTTCATATTTGTAGGAACTAAAATAGTGAAGGATGCACATCCATTTAAATATGTGAGGATTGTTTTTAGGCAGCATTTTTGAATTAATAATTGTTTACCAAGACTTTTAGTATTCATAATCTGTTTTATTTCAAAAGTTTCACAGAAAATCAGTGTGTTTTCATGAGCACTTAGACCCTGCAGGTGAATTACTCTGAGATCACACGTTAACTCCAAAGGATGCTTCATATCGTTAAACATTACCCTTGTTGAGCACATTTAACCCACAACATTGTAAATTTTCACAAATAGTTTTTACTGCGCCTTAAAGATGTCGGATCCTGAGTAATTATTACGTGATCACCATTTAAAGATCATCGGATGCGACACCTTTTACAAGCGTTTGAACTTAAATGTGTGTTGGCAGTTTGTGTACATAACCACCCTATAATGATAAAGAGCCACTCAGTGTTGTTTTTTTTTTTATCTCGTTAAATCATTTCCCCTTCCTCAAATCAAGCCAATCTCAGATGCCTGTCTGTGTGACATCACACAGACAGGCCCACCCATGATTGTTTGATTGAGTTTCAGCATTGACCCGCCCTGAGTGAGCTGTCAACAGTCCACCATTGCTTCACGCCGGAGCAAATGTAGACAAGAATGACTCCTAAGCGAAAGTGCTTTGTTGCTGGATGTAATAATGAACATAGCAGTCATCATTTACTCCCGACATCTGAGACGCTAAAGACGCAGTGAATTACTTTTGTTTCTGAAGGGAATGCACCCCCGATCTAAGTTACATGCGTCTATCTTGGCGCGAATCATTTGTGATCCAGCTTCACCTACAGAAGAACTGAGTATAAGGTTTTTTATGAATCTTTACAAATCGCCTTTCCTAAATGTCCTAATTAGAAAGTTTCACGATGAATGCAGCTAAAATAAACAGTCCCTCAGAGAGCAGCTCGAAAGAGAGGGGCAGGGTCAGCAGAGCTCATTAACATTTAAAGCGGCATGCAAGAAAACAAGCTTGCTGTAAACGGAGCTGTTTTTGACAGGGTAAAAGGGGTGTTGTTTTACACTACCAGGAAATTTTAACCAAACTATGTTACAGACCTTTCATTAATCATTAATCAGAAAATGGGCATCTGCCTACCACGCTAACCTTATCTAGAAGAATCCTAATGGTATTCAGGCGCCAGTCAAATCTCTGTCAGGTTTTAAAGGGCTTTAACATCCTCCACCTGTTTGTTTTTGTTTATTTTTAATTCACTGACAAATCGATATACAATCATCACATGTACCTAGTAACCCATGCACCATGTCAAATTAATGTGTATGCTCATATGTTTTCCTCTGTAATGCTACTCAAATGTGTCCCCAAACTGAATTTTTCAGCTGCGAGCAGATTGCTAGTCATGATTACCATCCTTTGATGACATCTGAATAATATCCTGTTTTGCTGTAGTGTGGAAGGGATCTGATTGTTTGTGACTAAACAAAGTAAAATGTGATTATACTGATATGGATTATGGAGAACAAAACGTGCGTTTCAGTCTGTCTTGTAGGTTTAATTTTTTATTTTTGATGCGATATTGCCATTGATGGTCGGTGGGAGCCTAATCTCAGTAGTACCTGTCTTTAAAATGAAAAGAGCACACACATTTGTTCTCACTGACTGTGAGAACATGGATGGTCTGTTCTAGTACTAAGACCTTTCTTTTCAAGTGTTCTAATCGCTTACGAAAAACTGTGCTGTATGTGGAACTCGGACTGTCTGCAAGCTGGAGCAGAATGTGGAAAAGACTTTAAGCTTCAAGCTTCAGGGACAGCAACATTGTGCTTTTGTGGGTGGTTTATCATTATAACATTGTTTTAGCCAGAAGTTTATTTTCTGCAACTTTTGTGATGGCCGTGAACTGCGCACATTTTCCCAGATCTTTTCCAAGATGAGAAAGGTCCATTTTCACTTCTGTAGTGATGCAAGAAACACAAAGACGTCACTTTCAAATAGGGCTGGGCGATATAGCTAAAAAAAAAAAAAATTTATTAACGATATAATGTTTCATATCATTTGGAATCTATAATTATTGACATTTTTTATAAACTTTTTTTAAAACAAAAAGCAATAGAAATTTTTTTTTTAATTTAACCAATTTATTGAGAAATATTATTTGTTTTAACAATAAAACACAAAATAAAAATGAAACATCTAATTTCTAATGTTTTATATGCAGATTAAATGGGTTATAAGGAAACTTTTGTCTTGTCTCCCGAGGCCACAGGAGGGCGCAATGAGCAAAATAATGCAGGACATTAAATTGTCAACGCAAGGAAGTAACTATAAAAACGTGCATAACGTCTAAATTAACTCATAAAAATCAACTATTAATTTGTAAGTGGCATTAAACCATTATAAACAAAACAGCATCATGTATGTATGCGTAGTTTAATACAAAGAAGGCGAAGGCGCCATTCACACGATTGCTTAAAAAAAATAGAGAGCAGTGAAAAGGGAATTAAACCTCCACAAATTCGTGACGTGTTTTCTAAAAGTTTAAACTGTTTTAACTTTGCATGGCTTTCTGTACATCTCTTCTGTGAGACGCGAGTGCAGCAGTCGTATTTTTGTCCGTCTAGAAAATGCGCTGAATATACATCTGTGTGGATGGCTTGGTTTTGGTTTTAACCTAATCAAAATCTTCTAGGCATTGAGCTTCTAGATTTCTCTAATATTTTGAATGAATAATGCAGCAACTGCGTGTCTAGTGGGCTAGACTAACAAAACATTAAAAAGTCACTTACATCATTATCACCGCATCCCGTGCTTCACTGATGATGCTCCCTGATGCACACACAACATTCAAATGCAAATGTTTCTTTTAAATTCAACTAATATTCATTCTTTACTCACAATCTCCTCATCACAGGCAGGTACAGCACTCATTTCAGCATGTGTTTGTGCTGTCTGCGTCACTCATAGCACTTGCCTATATTGTGCACTATATCGAACATTTTTTTATATAGTTATCGAAGAAGGTGTACAGTCAATAAATATCGATACCGTTTTATCGCCCAGGCCTAATTTTAACCAAGCAGCACAGTGAGGTCACATGACAAATCTTGAATGTGATGTAAAATCTAAGTGGAGGGTATTTTATGTCCTTACTCAACTCAGGACTCAACGCACGGAATTTCAGCTAACAATTGTAAATGTGACTCTGCCTTAACAATGTAACATGGAGTGTCTACTGTTGGTGGTCTTAAATTGACTTTTTTTTGGAGACTTTTTTAGAATGTTTGATTTGTTTGCTTTTATCTTAAGTGCAAAATGGCTTTTAGGTACCACACCATTCATTTTCTACTTATTGATTCAAACTATAGCCTTAATTGTATACTGTTGAAAGCATGATTATCTGCAGCAGCTTTCAAACAAAGGATGTTAGGTTCATTTTCCTGCTTGCTGAATCCCTACATTTTCTCTCTATGCTGATGTTGGCATTGTTCAAGTGTAGCGTGCCTGTGCTGCAATTAGCTGACAGCCATGGAAACAGCCAAACGAGGGGTAAACGGCAAACTCACAGAAGGGTGTGGTTGAGTTCATCATAAGGTTAGAGCTGTACATTACATTATGGTCCTATATTTTGCAAATTAACTTCTTGCCTCATTGACTCTTTGTATGTAAAACCATCTACATTGCACACCTCAGGGGCTACACAGGTGTGCATATAACTACTACACAGAGTGAGTGATGAAGATTGGCATGTATTTCTTTGGTTTCTCTAGAATACAAAAGACATCTTCAGTCTGCTTAAATGAACTGTGAGAAAGCTGTTTTTTCCATAATCAGCCTGCATAGGACTCTTAGTTTAAGACTGTGATGAAGAGCCTACATGCTGAGACTTCCTCCATGACCTAGATTGCTCTATCATGCTGGGAATGCAGATGCATGATGGGAAATGCCTACATATGTACTGCCTAGTGGCTATTTGTATCTAGAGAACTAGAGCAATGTGTAAGCCAAGAATCTGAGTAGATGAGAAGATCTAAGAGCATACTTCATCAAACCTCAGTAGAGGTCAAAGACACAGACTCGAGAGACACATCCCCAAATGCTCCTGTGGTGTATATAATAAAGCGCTTAATTTGTCTACTGTTTACTGAAGCGCGCCATGTGCTAGTAGTGCGCTGAAAACAGGGTCACTAATGCATTCAGAACCTGCGCCAGAGTTTCTATGGATTGTCTAAAGCCTGTGTTATACTTTCCGCATCCGCGAGTCCGCTAGGTTCTGCTATGGTATGCGTGATGTAAAAATCGTCATCGGAGAGTGTGCGCAGAGGCTCTGTGTGGACATCCGCGTGCCTCCCATTTTTTTTGTGACCGCGTGTACTTGTAGGCTACTGCGCCTGTGCAGGTTGTGTGAAGAAGCCCATTGCTTCTCGAACCTCTAAAATCCGTCGATAAAACAATATAAATACAGCCAGATGTGCAATAACTCTGGACAATTCTTTGTTCACATGTTTGTTTATTGTATAAGCCGATCTACTACGCATGTATGGAACACGTCCGCAGAGCGGACCCATCAGCTTATGCTTTCTGTAGTATAAATACAAGTAATCCACGTCAGTGCTGTCCGTGTACTCGTCCGAATTGCTCACGTGGAAAGTATAACACAGGCTTTAGAGAGCTTCTATGTGGATAAGTGATATGTTTGTATACTCTCTTTGCCTGCCACACCAGTTAATGACTCCTGCGGGTAAATTTAGCAAGCTCCTTCTCCATCGGTGCACTGCTGTACCATGGGTGCAGCAGGCGCAGTGAAATTACTCAGTGCCTGAAAATAGGCTAACTTCCATCAACAACCACTACACAAACTTAGTGCCAGTCAGCGTTGGAAGTTACCTTCTGGGGATATTTCAGGCGCGGAGTATATCATTGCGCTTGTGCACCCATGCAAGCAAAGTTCCTTGATTATTACGCCAGAATGAGAGTGTATTTCTTAGCCATATCGGCCTTGAAAATCGCAACTTTTCATTTTCCGTCGGTCTTAGTACACGATGTAACTACAGAAGAGTCAAGTTTTAAATAGGAAAAATATAGAAACTCCTTGGTCGTTTTTGAGCGAGATGCTAGCGGTCTAATCAGATTCAATGATCTATGCTAAGCTACAGCTAAAAGTGCTACCGGCAGACACAGAGATCGGCTGAATGGATTCGAAAACAATAAAACTCAACTGTTTAACTCTAGGGAGTTGGAAAATGAGCCTATTTTCAAAAATAGTGGAGTGTTCCTTTAAGACAGTCACGCTTAATTTCTGAATGAGTCAGCTGATTTGAATGAATCATTTGAATGAAGGATTCAATGACTCGCTCATTTTGACAGGGACTTGCTTGTAGATTGATTTAGTTTAATCTTTAAAAATATCAGTATTTTGATTAAAACATTAGTCTCATAGTAATATTAATGGACTTCTGAGCTTCTGAACCCTCCCGTTTTTCCCGGAATTCTCCCGTATTTTACCATTCTATCCCGCTATCATTACGTTTAAATATTTTCCCGTATTTCTCACGTATTTTCAATCTTTCTATAAAAAAAATCCCACTGGGCATATTTTATATGTTTGCTCCCCATAAAACTCCCCATAATTTGCATGGGCCAAACCTCATTATATGAATAATCACGTCAACAAATTCCAAGGTTGTCCAGTTGCCAGATCTTGTATGAAAACGCATCTTTCTCACACGATCGACGCATACAAATTTGTTCCCTTAACTTGGCAACCTACAGCCCCGGGATGCTATTGATATGTGCGCAGGTAGGCTACTGCGGGAAGGAAACTGATCACTGGTAGAAATGGGAGGAGAAGACTCAGGTGGTGCTCCAGTAAAAAAAAAATATATACATGTAAATGTATATTTACATCTATAATGAGATATAGCTTACACTTCAAAAGGCTATGGTTTAATTAATTAAATATGAGTGCTGCACGTTTCAAATTAGGTGATGCGCTGTTTGTTTACGGCGGTTACGGGCCAAAAGCACCACCGCTGCAGAGAATGAATTTTCCATTTTTCAATAAGGCCCTCTATGGAACGATATTCCGGACAATTTTCAAATAGAATAGCAAATTGTATTTTCAATTGCGTTTTCAATATGTGGACGCATGAATTGTGACATAATGCAATTGCAAATCCAAATTTTTCGCTTTCGCGAACGCACAGTGACTGTCAAATTTCAAATGAAAAAGCAAAGTCTATTTGCAGCTGTATTTCCCATGTCTTAGGAGTTAAGAGCCTGCCATATTTAAATAGCAGTATTAATTAACAGTCTGCTTTTTCACTCTCGCTGCGTCGTGCATGTAACCTGCCAAAACTCAAATGCAATTGCAATTCCTTTTGCATTTGAATTTCCGACGTCTACATGGAAAGCTGTCAATCAATGTGAGGGGGCGGGGCTATACTAGGGGGCGTGTTTGTGTTGGGAGGTGACGTCACTCACAGACGACCGTGCCGAATGCTCTGATCAATGGAGGTAATCGGTAAAGGCTCCGCTAAAGGCAGCTACCAATCAGTTTCACACCTTTGTGAACGAACAGACAGTGCAACCTTCTTTGCACAATACATAATTATGTCTTTTTTTACCCCAAATGTAGCGATTATCCCCTGCTAACAGCGGGGGCCACAACGGTACGCACAATAGGTCAATATTCACTATTAACCAAACGCTTTCCCCTGTCTCAGCATCTCTCACTGTTTACTCTCACTTACACTTTTAATCTGTAATAGAGAGCGTGTCACACCTGCCTCAAGACCTTTTACCGTTTGCACTGCACTTGATGCACTTAAGCAAACAAACTAATCTATACTTATTTTCCACCTTATTTTATATTTTATTCAACAGTTTTAATCCGTTATGGAGTTTGCGTCCTGTACGTGGCACCAAAGCGTTGCCTGCCTCAAGATCTCTCACTATTTACAGCCGCTGGACACCGCGATTGATGCATGTGATTTTTAATGTTATCTTGCCTTGACTGTGGCTTGTTCTGTGACAGCTGCACCTAGATCTGACTGGTGAGGTGTAATCTGGGGCAGGCAGAGTATGAGTAGCAGCATTTTCTGTTTTGTCATATGCATCTATCGGATCGTAAACAGACTGAGAGATCTTGAGGCAGGTGCACATAGGCTATTAGATAGGAATAAGATATAGGTTGCAAATAGGTAAATACATGTAGATTTGCTCTGTTTGTTTGCTTAAGTGCATCAAGTGGAGTGCAAACGGTAAAAGGTCTTGAGGCAGGTGTGACACACTCTCTATTATGGATTAAAAGTGTAAGTGAGAGTAAACAGGGAGAGATGCAGAGACAGGTGAAAAGCGTTTGGTTAATAGTGAATATTGACCTATTGTGCGTACCGTTGTGGCTCCCGCTGTTAGAAGGGGATAATCGCTACATTTGGGGTAAAAAGACATAATTATGTATTGTGCCGAGAAGGTTGCACTGTCTGTTCGTTCATACAGGTATGAAACTGATTGGTAGCTGACTTTAGCGGAGCCGATTACTTCCATTGATCAGAGCATTCGGCACGGTCGTCTGTTAGTGACGTCACCTCCCAACACAAACATGCCCCCTAGTATAGCCCCGCCCCCTCACATTGATTGACAGCTTTCCGTGTAGACGTCGGAAATTCAAATGCAAAAGGAATTGCGATTCCATTTGAGTTTTGGCAGGTTACATGCGCGACGCAGCGAGAGTGAAAAGCAGACGTGGTAATTAATATTGCTTTTTAAATATGACAGGCTCGTAACTCCTGAGACATGGGAAATACAGCTGCAAATGGACTTTGCTTTTTCATTTGAAATTTGGCCGTCACTGTGCGTTCGCGAAAGCGAAAATGCAAACGCTAATGCAGTATTTGCAATTGCATTTGGATTATGTCAATTTATGCGTCCCATATTAAAACCGCCAAAAAATTTGAAAAAATACATTTTGCGCTATTTTCTATTGAAATTGTCCGGAAGAATCGTTCCATACCCTTCTGCCTGGTTAGAAGCAAAGCCAAAAATAAGACTCTATTTTTACTCAGCAAACAAGGTTTTAAATGTGACCTGGTGGATCGCGTAAAAGGACAAAATAAAAAATAATTATACACTCTAAGATATACCTACACTAATACATATTTATGTTTACTACATGAATATAATTTGTGTGAAACTTGTTAAATACTTTAATATATATAAAAAAAAATTTTGTAATTTTCAAGTGTTACCCAATGTTGACAGGTATGTAAGAGAGACATACACAATTGCAGAGCAGTGGGTCCCGAGGACTGGAGTGAGAACGACTGCATTAAAAAGTTTGTGTAAATGCATCTAAATGACATTTCAGATGCAGTAATAATATGGCTTTTGTTGACACTGGTTTCATTTGATAGGTAACATCCCTATAGTGTCTTATTATTTTAATGTGATGTAAGAATAAATGTAATAATTTGAAATAAAAGTTGATGCATGCTTTTAATAATGTTAGAAAAAATTGCCTCGAAGTAAATCTGCCCCTGGAAATCAATTTGGGGGTGGAGTGGGGGGGATAAAAGTTATTTATGTCACTGCTGTAAACTAATGATCACACAGAATATAAACTTCCAGGAATCATCCGTCCACGACAGGCCTAAACCAGGCATGGTACCAACTCGCACACACAAAAAAAAAAACATAAAACAAATTGTAAGTACAGCATGGTTGAACATAAGGGAGTGTAAATGGGTGTGTCTGATAGGAAAGGAATGTGAGGATAGTCTGTAATTGCAGCAGTATGTTGCATAATCAATAAAGGTAAAATCCTTTAATGTCATTCGGCTGTGCTCATCTCTATTCTTTCAGGTATGTCTTAAATTAATAAAAGTATTTCTTTTATTAAAAAAATAGGTTTGAAATTAATTCTAGATCAATTACCACTTTGTTTATAAATATGTTTCTCTGTATATTATGATTAGAAATATATTATTAATAATTTAAAATGAAATTTAATTTCTAGTCCCGTACACATGTTGGTTAATTATAGTGTAATTTAATTAAGGGCTGTATTTGTCAAGGCTTAGGCTACTTTATTTTGATAATTTGTAGTGCTGAGCTCCACACATGCATGAGGAAATAACATACAGCAGACTGAGCAGTGTGGATGTTTGGAAGATGGCTGCGTATCGCTCCGTTTTCTTGTTAAATTAGGTTTTGCTCTCCTTCCTTTTTTTGTAAATTTTGTTTTTTTTTTCAGTTTTGCCTGGGTATTTGTTTTCTTGACTCAGTCATTTCTACACATTAAAAGCATAGCTTTAGCTTCTTTGACCTTATTAGTTTAATATTTTTTCTATCTTATATATTGATTGTTACAGGGCACAGTCTTTACGAAAGTAATATCAGTGCTTCCCCTGCCATTAGCTATATTAGGGCGGCGGCCCGCCCCCCCCCTTGAAGGTCAAGTACATTTTATATAATTTTATTTTCTATATAGCGCCAAAAGTCATTGAAGGTTACTTTTCCTATAGAACAGGGCCCGTATTCACAAAACATCCTAAGGCTAAAAGTAGCTCATAACTCGCCGATTTATGAGAAAATCTTAAAAATAATGGGCGTGTCAGTCCTAAATTTTTGTTCTAAGAGTATTTCACAAAAGCTCCTAAATCGGTGATACGTTAGGAGTAGTGAAGAGGACTCTTAAGTCACTAAGACCAAATCTGAACTATCCTAAAATGGCTGTTGCCAGCAATCTACCTCGGAATATAATGAGCTTTTAAAAAGGTATCTGTTTTGGTTTGGATGTTATCCCTTAATATATAGCTGTTCTTGCGTCCAGTTTGGTTTTCTTTTATGTTTGCATGTCTTACTATCAGCCAAGATTATTCTACTCAGCTAATTAAAAAGGCTGTTTATATGCATATTACCAAAATGTTATTAGTCGCAAAAAAAAACATTCCACCTGAAGTGGTGAAACAAATCATTAATGGCTTTTCCATGTAAAGGACATTCAAATGCTTGCCTAACATTCATCGACCTCAAATATGGCTTATCATCTGAAAAATGTATAGTAGCAACTTTACGTGGCCACTCAATCTGTTAACCTAGAAAATGTGCGCTATTCAAGTGTCTATGCGGAGTGTGAAAGCTCATAATATTTGCGCTCTGCAATATTTCTGTGAATAAATCTCTGACAGAGGCTATCAGCCAATCACTGTGTGCATAGTTAGTAAGTATGCTGACATCATCCATTGCAACAATGTCAACCCCGCCCTTACTCTTAGCTTAAAACTTCTTAGTAAAAGTTTGTCTCAGCAGCTCTGTGAATAGGTTTTAAGAGAAAACTCTTAGCTAAAAACTTTACTGCTATTTAGGAGAACTCGTAGTGGTAAGATAAAATGTTTTGTGAATACGGGCCCAGGTCTATAACTTCTTTTATTAAACAAACTAAATAGCCTTCTTATGTTATTTATGTTATTTATCTTATTTACACGAGGGCATGTCATTTCTGTCTCTACATGGTCACGTGTTTACAATTCTCCTCTGCTCTCTGTATCATGCATGGTGGAGTTCTGCCCCGATGCTCACACGCACTGCACCTTTTTTGGCATGTTCACATTTTCACGCAATGTTCCAGTCCTAATGCATACTGCCAACGCTGCATTCTCGTTCAAATCATGTGTCAGACTCGATAATCAGCTGCCTGAAGGCACAATGCGCAATACAAGACGCTCTGGAAGTTGACGGATCTGTCGATGCCGTGGGATACGTTTTCTTTCCTTTCTTCCCTCTTCTTTCCTTCTTTTTTCTTTCTTTCTTTTCTCGCATGCCCAGACAGCTTCTAATAACTGACTTGATCGTCTCTCTTCCACTTTTTTTTTTTTGCTTGGCTGCCAAAAACATGCAAGCAGTGTTGGGGAAAGTTACTTTTAAAAGTATTGCATTAAAATATTGCGTACTCCATAAAAAAGTAACTAATTACTTTACTTAGTTACTTTTTATGGAAAGTATTGCGTTACGTTACTTTTGTGTTACTTTTAAAATCTGGACAGGGCTTGCTTGTTTGTTTTTAAAATAAAAAAGTTCTATTTTTGGCAAATATAAAAGCCTTTTCACACCAAAAGTGAAATGAATAAGCCTCAGGCTGAAGGGAATGTAAGTTTACTTCGTACAGTATAATGCAGAAGAAGAAATTTCAACACACTTCAGCAATAAAAAAGACACAAATGTTTGTCTAGATTAATTTTTGCTTATTAGTATGGTTGAACTGGATCATTGAAGTTCAGCAGCAAAGACATTGGTTAATAAATGGGATTAAATACATAAATGATATTTGTTTTATTTAACACATTTAATTATTGCAGGTTTGCGTCATATTCTGAGTTGCATTATTTTTATTCATTTTGAGGAATACTGAATCTGTTTTTTTTTTGTGAGTTAGATGAATTAATGCATATTCATATTTATTTTAGAACTACAGTAACATCTTCTGATTTCTCTCAACATGAGGACAGGAGAGAGCTGTCAATCATTAAATTGGAAAAAAAGTAACTTGCGTTACTTAATTGAAAAAGTAACTCTTTTTTTCTCTTGTAAATTAAAAAGTAATGCGTTACTTTACTAGTTACACTGAAAAAAGTAATCTGATTACGTAACTCACTTTACTTGTAACGCGTTACCCTACCTCCACCACTGCGACAAAGATACATCAACATGCGCTCTTGGCGAATATCCTAGTAAACACAGTGGGTTAGGCGTATATCTTAACGTAAACAGTTGAGAAAGAAAACGCGTGTGTGTCAGTATATTGGATCCGTGCTTTCGGTCTTAAAAGTAAAAGCAGAACAATAAACCTCTGTCAAAGAAAACAGAATCTCTCACTGCTCTTGACTGAACAACTTTTGTAACTTTAATAAGGATTTCACTATTTTCTTTATATATGAAGACTACAGGTTGATTTTACATATAATAAATTTCTTTCTGTACCGTAATTTCTTTTAGACCTACCGAACAACCTAAAAAGTTTATTTGTGCTAGTCCTTGGCGTTAAACGGTATCGAATTTGTCTACGGTACACCTTTTGATAATGATATTTAAAAATTTTAGATATAGTACACGATATAGGCACTTGCTATGAGTGACGCAGACAGCACACACGAACATGAGGGCTGTGCCTGCCTTGTTATGAGGAGATTGTGAGGAAAGACTGAACATTAGTCTAATTTAAAATTACCTATTGCTTGACATCCAAAAATATTACAATCCAAAGTTAGATGTGCATCAGTGAGCACAGATGGTGATGTAAGTGACGTTGTAGTTTAATTTTTTGTTAGTCTAGCCCACGAGATGCACCGTTGCTGCGTTATTCATTCAAAATATTAGAGAAATATAGAAGCTCAATGCGGAGAAGATCTTGATTAGGTTAAAACCAAAGCCAAGCCTTTCACACAGAACGCATTTTGTAGACGGACAAATACGACTGCTGCACTCGCGTCTCACACGAGAGATGTAGCCATGCAAAGTTAAAAACATGTTAACTTTTAGAAAACACGTCGCAAATTGTGGAGGTTTATTCCTTTTCACTGCGTCTCATATGTTTTTAAAGGCTGATGTGATGGGCGATTCGGCTCTTTGTATTAGCATACATATACGTGAGCTGTTTTGTTCATAATTGTTTATTGCAATTTAAGAAATTTTTATTTGTATTGATTATTTTAGACGTAATTCACGTTTTTTATAAACTTTACTTCCTTGCGATTGGAACATTGAAAAAAATGGTGCTGCAATTATGTGTTGTAGTGCTCATTGTCGAGAAAGAGAGGGAAAGAAAAGGGGAAGGGAGGGAAGAGAAAGGGGGAAAGGAAAAAGGGGGGAAAGAAAAAGAAAGGGATTGAAAAAAAAAGGGGGGGGGTGGGGGAAGGAAACAACAAAATGAAAAATCTAATTTCTAATTTTTATATGCAGATTAGATAGTTTTAAACTTTTGGCTTTCTCCCCCCTCCTGTTGCCTCGGAGACACGCCAAGTTAAGACCTATTTAATTTGCATATAAAACATTAGAAATGAGATGTATTTAATTTTTGTTGTTTTTGACTGTTAAAACAAAAAAACATTTGTTTGTCTCAATAAATTGAGTTAATTTAAAAATAGTGGTTAATTGTAAAAAAATGTATATTGCTCTGTCAGCTTAACATCGTGATGGCTGTCAGCCATCGGCATGGACGACAGCATCGTCTATCAGCCCAACCCTAATATACTCCTGAATCGAATCGTATCGAAATCGTATCGTAGAATTTTTTTGCGGTATCGGCAAATATCGTATCGCTGGGTATGAGAATCGCTATCGTAGTCGTACATAATCATGCACAACCCTACCGTTTATCAACCCCCCCCCCCCCCCCCCCCCCCCCCTGTTTTGTTTGCATGACATAAAAACAAGATATGGGCAACACTTTACAATGACTTTCATTAGCAAACGTTGTTAATAGATGAGAAGTTCATAAACATTCAAATATGGATGAAACCACATGACTTCCATGCCTAAACTCACATATGTGTTTTAACTAATGATCTGTTTTACATAATAATCAGCATTATGTCTGTGAATGTTATGCAACAGAACAGGCATCTCAAGACATGTTCTGTAAAGTTAAAACTACAACTATTGCCAGCTGAAAACGGCAAGGTCATGGACCGAGCTTGCATCATTCTAGAGGTTAGGCTAATTTTTCTATTTGAATTGACAGCCTTTATGTCCATGGTCAAACCTCAGCTGAACACACTGTGTCTGCTAGATAGCATTCCTATTAGGGGAAAGATTCATAACACGGCACCACAGTGCTCTACTCACTATGAATTCAAAGCATTGGACTGATCCACAGTTCCTCAATCTGCCATTCTGCCTTGTGGCTCTCTCTGCACGTGTGTGTATACAAATGTCCTGGATTTGTTTACTGGGGGTTTGACATCTTATCTAGAGTGTTTCACACAGTACGTGTCTGCTTTAATTAGGGCATATTAATCATGATGCCGGTCCTGCCCCTCTGCATTCTCATTTACTGTTCTCAGATGCAGCTGTTCATTTTCTTTTAACTTTGTACTGTGAGTTTCAAAGCTGTAAAATGAATTCTGGGTCATTATAATGATTATGAATATTGTGCTGTTTGGTCACGTGGCCTACAAGTTACAAAATCAAGGATTTGAATGGTCAGTTGTCAGCCAGATTATTACCAACTATTATTTTTTGAAATGTGGTTTTGTGTTCTGGTAGTTTCCAAGAACAGTAATTCATTCTGATGCTGTTTGATATATTGTGTCTTCTTAAATCTGGTCTTGTCCACAGCCATTTTAGGTGTTTTTAGAAGCTCTTAGAATAGTTTTGACACTTTCTGTTGGGTCATGAGGACACATTCGTGACTTTTCCTTGAGCAGGACTAACCAATGCTGGTCAAATAGAGGGATAGCCTGAAAGAAACGCTCAACCATGAGCTTTGTCATATGTTATGTGGGCGCTCCGTCAGGTGTGCTGGTCAGAATATTAGTCATCGGTGGAGAGTGGTAGCGGGGCCCACTCAGGCGACGAAACCGCTCAACTTACGGTACCAGCCGAAGATCGTAATCGTCGCCAACCCACCATACCTAGCATGGCCTAAAATGTCAACTACGTGGTCACAGCCACTCAGGTCAGCGAGCAGAAGCCATGCTGCAAGGATGCCCTCTCTCATCTAGTGCATCATCAATACATCCTGTCTTCTGCTTGCGGTGCAGCTGCTGCAGCCAATGAAGACCAGTGTATTGAGCTGCTAACACGCTGTTGTTGGGGCGATTTGAACTAGACACAACCTCATCTTCCTCTCCCTCTCGTGGCTGCAGCTTCTCACTTTATTTTGTGAAAGGCAAATGTGAGCTAAGAACATAAATGACCCCCAGAATCATGCGCTGAATGTTTTAGAAATGCTAGAAACTGGGCACTTACCCTAATGTTATGAGTTATGAAATGTCTATCAAATGAGCCTTTCTTTCTTGAGTTGACTATGTAAAGAATTTGTCCTAATGCTGTTTCACAGTCTCTGCAGTTTTTAATCATTTAATGGAGTAATTTAATTTCTTTAAAGAAAAACGGCAAACAAAAATACTTTTCAGTTTTAGTCCATGTAAGAAAAATATCCATTTCATTTTTTATGAATTTATTGAATTAAATTCATTAAATTGTACTAGAGGCTCCTCCCGGTCTGGCTCGCGTATTTACTTCGTTGTTATATCCTGGTGTTGTACAATCAGCTTCTGGTTATCCAATGAAAAAACTCTGAATATTATGTCGTCTTGGTCTGTGCGCAATTGGTGGACTGATCAGTTGCTGTTGCATGTATACAGTCAATGATATTTTAGTATTATTTATATGCTATTGTAGTAATTATTGATTTCTTTTTTAATTGGCTTTTCTTTTTTTTTTCTTTTTTTAAATGTACTTAAATTTTTAGTAATTTTATGTGCTTTTGTCATTTTTATTAGTTTTGTTTAAAAGGTTGCTGTTTAGCCTTTTTTTATTTCACTTTTAGTTTGTCATTTTGGTGCTTCAACCTTTTTCAATTAGTTGCCAGGGAAGCATTTCTACTAATTGTTTAATATTTTATTATAGTTTTTATATTTTAAATTTCAGCTTTATTTCCTTTAAATGAAATAATTGATTTAAATCCAATTTTTAATTTAGTTATTAGTAACAATGCTGGTAGAAAAGCGTAGAAATGAAATGCTCATATTTCAGTGCTGTCATGCTACAGGTGCCTAAGCCTGTTGGAATATGTGATCACATTTGATTTTGCAGGGGCTTGAAGTACAAATATTACAAACATTATAGGTACAGACAGCTTGCACTGATTACATTTATTTATGACTGGATTTGATTAATATTTAACAAATTTCTGACATGCAGTGTGGAACTTGTCAAAGGTCTGGCCTTAAAAACAAGATAAAACAATCAGTCTCTGTAATTATTCAAAAGCTGTTGTTGCTGTTTCATGACATCCTTTTTTTTATCTCTCTTCCTACTCCTCCTTTTCTTGCCATTGAGATCATTACAAATTCATTCACTTTCCTTAATGCTTCCTGCTTAACTGTCATCCTTTGCATAGAGGAGCTTCTCAAATATGAATGGTGACCGTCATAAGGGGTTTGAATCTGGAAGGACTGAGGAGCTAGGTACTGTATGAGAGAGACAGTCCTCTTAAAACCTCTTGAAGAAAAACCTCCTACACTTGTTTTTAAAAAGCCTTTTTTTTTTTTAGGAGACTGCCTATGATTTATCAAGCACTTTCTCTAGAGAGGCTGACTTTCTTTTAGCCCTCATGAAACCTGTTTCCTCTTGCATAAAATTAAATCTCTTTTTTCTATGTTAAGATATGCACCAGACAATACACTTACGTTAATTACATAATTTAAAATAAAATAATTTATTTATTAATCTTAATTATTTAAGTATAATGAGGCCTACAAGCATGATTTAGACCTTATGGTGTAAGTAACTGTTTTCATGGAAGCACTTGGTATTTCAGCTTTGGGACAGAGCTGTCTTGGAGGAGCATCATAATTTTAGTGAGTTTTTACTGGAACTGAAATCACAGTGTTTTCAGTGAGGGACTTATATAGTTACCCAGAGTCTCATAGCATTACGTCACTGATGTCAACAAACATCCAAGATTTTAGTCCACACAACCCTCTCCATAATGGGCTGATTGCAGCACTCCATTTAGGTCTCAAATTACACAATTTTCTATGTAATATTTTTTGCAATGAACATTGTAACTGTGATGTCATAGTGAGGGTCCCCACACAAAATAAGTTTTTTAATGTAAGTTCTGCTGATTCAAATTTATAATCACAACTACAACATAAAGGGAAATGATCAACATTTATGATTTTATGGCATAATTTGCAGCCATATATCCTGTTCATGCCACCAGCGACATTGAATGGATGATGTCATGTCGTCATACATTATGCATTGTCCACTTTTTCTTTTGAGGGGGCATTCAGATTACTGAACATTGTAAAGGTCATATTAAACATGCACATGCAGACATATGAATTTTTGAATAAACCTTAAAGGGGCCATAGAATGTATTGATACAATATTTTAAATTGTTCTCTGATGTCCCCAGAGTGTGTATGTGAAGTTTTTTCTCAAAATACCCCACAGATAATTTTTTATAGCTTGTTGAAATTGCCACTTTTAGGGTATGAGCCAAAACGCGCTGTTTTTTGTGTTTGTCCCCTTTAAATGAAAATGAGCTGGTGCTCCCGCCTCCCTTTTCAGAAGAGTGCGGAGCTTCAAGAGCTCATGCTCGTGGGCATACCGTTGTTATTGTTTAACTGGTGGTGACCGTGTTACTGATCTTCACATTGCTTCCAAATGCAATTTTTAACTACCACATTCCTATTTACGATCATTCTGGTAGCACGTGAAGGCAGCATTAGTGAAAACAGGCAGAGACAATGGTAGCTTTAGCAACCAATTAGCCTTAAAGAGAGCCAAGAAGCTCTTTTGGAAAACAAAATATAAGCGTGATGCCTACTTGTCTGGAGTTGCTGTGACGTTGGCCGCACGAAGGCGTGTAGCGATCCCTCGTTCAGAAGCAAGCTCTTTGGCACAACTCCGTGCTGGCGTCTGACCCTCGTTTGTGAGGCAGTCCGGCGTAAAATGTTAGCACAAACGTATAGGACTTTTCCGTTTTTTTCCCCGGGACATTTCCTTCGAAAATGACATTTAACCACCATGTCCTCAGCGGTCTATGGAGACTCCTATGTTCGATGGTGCATCCCAACACACGACACTTTTAATGGCTCTTTGGTGCTGACATTGTACCTCCAGCAGCAACAGCAAGAAAACAGTAATGGCGGACCGCTGCTTCTCACTCAGGGCTGTGTATATGCTAATAGGGCAGAGAGCGTCACAAATGGGCGGGACTTTCCCCAAGTATGACGTCATAGTAGTGAGAAATCTGGAACTGCTAGTGTGGAGAGACTGTTTATGATTTATTGGGATTATAAAACAATGAGTGGGTGGATTTTTACCATTATAGGCTGGTTGTTTTCACACACTGCGGCCACACAACTGTGTTCAAACACCTCATAAAAGTGATTTTTGCATTCTATGGCACCTTTAAGAGCGGATAGTTCTTGAAGGAGCATTACTCCAAAATTTACATTTTGTCATTTCCCACCCTCATGTGTTCCATTTTTATGAAAACATAAACATTTTGAGAATGTTTTAACATTTTTTTGGGGGGGGGGGGGGGGGGGGGCCATGCAATTAAAGTCAATGAAGTCCACAAACAATGAAAACTATTCCTTTAAAGCAGATTGAATGTAATTATATGCATTTCACCGAGTTATCTACCTGTATCAATATAAAGTTATGCCAATCTTATTAGGGTTTGTAACAATGTCTGTCTCTCGAGGGCTTCATATGGTATTTGAGTTTCACAGATTTTATTCTCAAAAGAGGATAATTCCAGGTAATAAAATCCACTTTAGCATGTATTTAAAATTGTCTGTCATTTCATTTCCATTATTTTTATCTTAATGGTTCAACTCTTCCATCTTTTCATGGCCTTTTAACATGGCAGCATCAATAATATATAAATACATTTTTTTCAAATTTGAGAGTAGAAGATTGTGTCAGTGCAGCACTGACCAATTTAAGTATGTTCATGAATTGTTGGTATTACATTTTCTTGCAGTATAAATGAGTCCTGCAAAAATGTTATAATTCACTTATACTTTATCAGATTGGGCAATTGTAATCTCAAAAACTCTCACATATGTTTATGTTAGTCAACCTGTTTAGTTTAATCATGGGATTATCAGTGTTCTGTGCTGTTTGGTTGATTTGTGACATCTCACACACAGTTTTTACAGGTCATGATGATATCCTTGTCTGATATTTGTCCCATCCTTTACGGCATGCACCCATCAGCCGCCTCCGGTCTGGGGTGCAGCCATCCGCTTTCTCGAGGGAGCCTTATTCTGGAGGGGACCTGGTGGCGCACCCTTCACAATTCTGATGAGAGAAGAACCCTCCCTCCGTTGTCTTCCTCTGATTTCCCTTTTCTCTCACTCACACGCTCTCTTGCTCTCAGCAGTCACACAGCTAGCGTGACTACTGAAGACTTTTCACTGCAGGGAACCCTTGCCTGCTACTGTTGCTGAGTGGGTTTGAACAAGACACATTCAAAGGATGTGTTTGCTATAACGCTACGAGTGATTCCTGCGACATGAAGAAGTTTGTGACTATTGTTCTTCGAGGCCTGGTCAGCTTGTCTATCAAACCTGGAGATAAAACCTGGAGCAAGGAGCATGCCTGGCAGTTGAAGAGAGAGGCCAGGAGAAGACGGACTGCATCTAAGTGGGGAAAGGTGATGCACATAGATGTCCTGCTTAGAGATGAGGGGGGGGGGGAGAGAGTTACTAACCTGTGCCTCTCAGATACGGCTGGACAGCAAAATCATTTGGGTGTTTTCATGAAATCTTCATCACAAGTAGTTCAGGTAGTAAGTCAGTCAGTGCTAGTAAAGTCTGTATTTTAATTTAGTGAGAAATTTGTTAATTCTTCTCAGAAGTGACGACCATATGAGCTGCTTTCTTTATTAATCCAAAATTGTTGCTGACAGTATTGTATAGTACATATAGTACAGCCTTTCAATGAGACTATAACTCTAATCATAAAAATGTAGTCTAGTTCTCCTGCCAAAAAGTAACCAATCTCTTGCATGGTTTCATACACTCTGTGCCAAGACAGTCATTGGTTTCTGTTCTCCATCTCTGTCTGCTGGGCTTTGTCATATTGCCCTTTATAGAATTGCTTTAGCATTATGGATCTGATTGGATATATTAAGATAGCAACAGGGGAGGGGAGTTGTGGGGCCTGCAAAGATTTGAGGGGTCTAGATGTTCTCATCTCTGCTGGCAGAATTGGTCATTATTCATTTTCATTGTTCAGATTAATCAAGTATGAGTTGACTGTCCGGACATCTGAATTATATATGCCCTCTTCCTATGCTGAAAGGAAGAATTCAGTTTTCCGAGTTAACATTTATTAAATTTTCAAGAGAATAAGATTGTGAACCGTGATGTGCAGGTTTTTTCGTTTCCGCTTTATTTGCTGGAGTGCTGCAGTGTTGTGATATTTTTGACCCGCTTGAGTATTTCAAGCGAAATCAGCTTTAGCATTCAACATTTGAAGACATTTTTTATGAGATTTGAAAGTAGGCTGGATACTTACTCGAGCAGATCTCTCCGTTACACAAATGCAAGAAGGTGGCTGGCGATAATGTTGCAGGGCTTGGTTCTTACAGATACTCTCAGATGAATGGTTTAGATGTTGCCTAGAGCTTAAAAGTTGATGTGCTATGCGTAGCTTTTTAATAAAATGATTATATTTAGTGGTTATGAAGGTCCATATTTATGTTTCTAACTAAAATAACCTGAAATGTACCTTGGTGCATCTTTCGTCGCATTTCTCTGATTTAAGGTTTTGGTCATTTGGTGCCACCAAGAGGATTTTTACATTTAGATGCTGCAAACTGATGCTTTTTTGGAAAAAAACAAAACCAAAACCTATTCCTTTAAAATGAAGCATGGTGTGTTGTGTGGCAAAACAATAGGTCGTAATTCTCTGACTGGGTATTAACACTTCTCCGGTTTCTATTGTGATGCACAAGCTTTTGATTCGTTAAGGAATCATTAATTGGTCATATTGGTCAAAGCTAGTATAATGTAACGCAACTAAACCGAGGAACTAAAGTTGTCCTTCATTCCAAATTAATAATGTTTATGTTGTGTTCAGACCAAAAGTGGAGGGTATTCTAAAAATGTTTATGTCCCAGGTAAGTATAATTACTAGTGCAAAGTATATAATAGTACTAGTACTATTATTATAAATTAATAAATGCTTTTTATTCATTTAACTGACTTTAATTTAGTCCGTTCAATACAGTGTTATTGTTATGCATTTCTCCCACACCTTTGGTTTCTAGCAGGCGAGGAGACTTTTCTCATAGACAGACATACAGCAGAAGAAAGGGAAGAGGAGGTATATCACTGCGACCTGCTCTGTAAAAGTTACCTTCTAAAACACCATTTATTCAGAATTTAGAGCAGACGTAATCCTGTAAAAGCAGTAACAGATCGAGAAGTACACAACATTTTTTCCCCTCTGATGAAAAGCAGAAGGACAAAATGCTTGAACATTCTTTTGTGTGTCAGACAGTCACCAGCCAAAAACTGATGCTCTTCTTCACACTGACTGAGATGGGGATTTCTGCACCTCTGTTGATCTTACTTGGATAACAGATCCTATCACTTAGGATCCAACTCAACTGATTATTTTCACTAGAAAACCATATGAGACCATTTTTCTAATCATGATTTCAGTCCTTTTTTCAGGAATTTTCATATCTACATCTGTGGTCATATTCAAATTGGACATCTGTTCATTACTTCAAACTTGGCTGTATGAAGGTTTTCATACTTCTACCCTAGTCCTTCCTCATTCTGCCTGTTTTGTGCCCAGTATCCAGAAATTCAGATCCCTCTTCCATGTCTCTTTTTCACTTTCTACGTGTGTTAATTTTAAAGAATGTTTTTTAAATCTGGTTAAATGTGTTCCATGCACTGTGAGTGCTGCACTATTGTCTGTATTTTACAGAATAAATATTTAATAGACAGTGGAACTGGGTATGTGTAGAAGAACATTGTAAATTCTGTGGAAATCTGATGTGTTTTATGTAGAATTCTGGGCTGCAGAGTTCTACCAAGCCTTGTGTGTTTCTCTTGCCATAGCTTCCTGAATCCGATCCATTTCATCCAATAAAACTGACTCATTCCTTTCTAGAAACTACTTTAATTGTCTTCATCCTCATTACAAATTATGTTTTAAAACAAAACTTGATCTTAATGGTGTTACTTTAGATCAGTAGAGTGTATAAATTAGTAGAGCAAACAATAAACCTCAGAACACTCATGATGAATGATGTGCGCATTTATTGTTTACTGAAATTCCTTTTGAGAATTTAACTCATTGGGACTTTATCTAGCACTCTGTGTGCGTAACTACCGCAGAAGTTGGCGGTGGTTGGTGCCAGTGCTCAGATAAACGTGTCATTCTGTTTGATGCAGTAACCGTGCGTATGCTGAATGCAAAAGTCGACCCAGCGTGTTTGTCTCTTGCACTTCTCTGCACTGCTTGAGACCTTGACATAATGATAAACCTTACCTTATCTGTCAGGCATGGTGAATTTTTAAATAAGCTGAACAAAAGTGCGTTTCTCTCTCTCACACAAGCTTTTGTAATGCCAACTCATTGCTGACAGGTGTTTTCTACAGTGTTGTTTTTGCAGCACCTGCAACCTCTCTCTCTCCTATTGGTCCTTACTATATACTTCATATACTTACATATTTCTGTATATGTTTGTATATTTTTATTATTTTATTTTATTTTACAAACAAACTCGTTTGGGAACGGGAATCTTTAAAATGTTGTTAAATATCTGGGCAGTGAGTAAGTCAGATATTAAATCATTAACCACTCAAATGAGTGAGTCATTCATTCTGATTCAGATCAAAAGATTGCGTTTGTTAGAATTTCTGGTCAATTTATTAAAGACATAAGCACATAAGCACCATTTGTTTGTGAATCAGACGCTAGTTTTGTTTTTATTGCATGCATTCAGTCAGGAAAATGCAATAGTCATGTATTTATTGTGTTTGTTCCATTTTGTGACACAGTCATTTCACATTGAGCCAGACAACAGACTCCACTCAAATTAAATTTTTGTTGTGCTGTAGATTCAGCAGCAGCACAGCATATTCGCTGAGTAACGGTACAAGGAATCATTGTTTAGACCAAGTTAGACATTTTCTTTGTAGATTTGTGGGTTACATTGTATTTTGTTAGTGTTTAAACCCACATAAAGTAGTAGTCCTGTTTGACTTTTTCTTTTGAACCTAGTATCCTTGTTCCCTGTTTGTGTTTGCAGTGTTTTAAATCTTCTCTGAGGGGCTTTCCTCAGGTTATCCAACTTTTCCGCAGGTCACTTGGACCCATTTGCACTTGAGTATTTTGTTCTCCCTGCAGTTTTAGTTTGCACCATTCTTTGTGCACGGCCTACATATTTCCATTCTAGTGTTGAGGCAAAAAAAATCCATTGTTGCGTGAATACACAAAAGAGACATTTTGGTGTTTCGAAAAAAAACCTTGTGTGTGGCCTAAATATTTAAATATTTCGGTCCTAGTGTTGCTCTACACAGAGTTCACTGAAACTGACCTGATCCAATTGTTGCTTTCAACTCTATGCACAAAAGAATGTCAATATTTTGTTTCTACATTTGACAGGTTTGCTTCAGGACAAGAGCTCTTTCTTCTCCTACACACTTGTGTTTTGAACTGCCCTCCATTCAAGAGAAAATAATGCCTTTCTGGATGCTTTGGAGGAAGAGGGAATTTACATGGGTTTTGTAAGAATTGCATGTCTCAGACACACTTAGGGTATAAAGTTAGAGTATTCATTAGTGCAGTAATACTGCTAGGAGTGTTCTTAACCCACCCAACTAGCTGTCATTGAGACTAAATCAATAATTGCTATGTCCACAGTCCACACTTACTCCTGAGTCTCATCGTGATGTAGGCTATATTTGCATATTTGTGTGAGCCACAGAGCAATGCATGTTTTATTGCTCAGTAATTGAGGATTGATGGCTATGCTTGTTTTGGATTTTAGAGAAATTCGATTGAATGTTAAGTGATACTCTATTAGTTGACTTTGCAAATTCACCTTGACGAGTCAGTACACATGAAAAACATACTGATTTACTTCAGGCACTTTCATGTTTTAACGTTATTTTTTTTTAAATTTTTTTTAAGACTTTTAGTCTGTATGAAGGTCATATTAATAGTTCACAATTACTTAATTTTGTTTTGCTTTTCAAAAGTCTTAAGTTCACCAAGACTGCATTCATTCGATCAGAAATAGTCCAAAACAGTAATAATATGAAATAATTCTAAAATTATTAAAAATGAACTGTTCTATTATATTTAAAAAAAATAATTGTAATGGCAAAGCTGAATTTTCAGCAGTTATTCCTCCAGTCTTCAGTGTCACATGAGCCTTCAGAAATAATTCTAATATGCTGAATTGTGCTCAAGCATCATTTCTTAAGATATCCGTGTTTAAATAGGTCATTCTACTTGGTGACGTTTGTTGGGGGGTTTTCCCCAGTATCTTTTAAATACAAAGTGCAAAACATCATTTATTTGAATTAGAAATATTTTGTAAAATTGTTTTAATAATGTTTTCTGTTTCTAAATGATCTGAAAACAGTCAACTTGACAACTTAGTGTGTGAAAATTCTTTATAAAATAATTTAAGTACTTTATCTTACATGTGACTTGTGAAGAAAATGAAAAGACAAGGTAAATATAATATGTGAGCAGAATATTTGTGGTGTTTTCAAGCTGTAAATATTTGTCAAATTATGCTAAATGTACGAATGTGTATATTTAGGATACATGCTAGCTATCTAAAAAAAAATTATCCTTGACTAGATTGACAGATTATTTCCATTACAGAGTGTTATTAAAAACACTGCATCATTTGAGATGTGATGGAAATGGTACCTGACTTGATAACCAGTAATATATTACTTATATTAAACTTTTTCAAACACACTTTACGACCTCAGGGCCAAAAACACCCATTTATCAAGTTGTCTTGGACATACTTGCTTTTCTCTTAAGATTCAGCACCACACAAAGGTCAGGCTTACTTCTCATTTGTAATTATGGCAGGTAATGTGATACTTTAGACTTATATAACACACAAAGGTTTCCCCAGCCACGTAATCTTGATGCCCTTTTGTCTATCTTGAGAAATGTCACGTGTGTCACACTGGCCGTATCACAGTCCTCCGTTGTGACCGGTTGAGATGATTTTGTGATGGTTGACGTAATGAATCTGTCTTCTACTCTCTGCCAAGCTGCACAGTGACACATTTCATGAAGTGTCCTTTTGTTAGTCCATACTCATAATATATCAAGGATAAAAAGCCACTGTTTGGAATAGTGTGTTTGTTTAAATACTTGCATGAAAGTGGCAGTGCAGTACTGTATAGCAGACATTAGACGATCATGCTCTCCTCTTCTCATTAGGGAGGTAATATTTACATCACCCCTCTTCTTGATCTTCCCCTCTGCCTTTCTCGTGCTCTCGCTCTCCATTTTGCATCAAACCATCCATCTCTCCTCTGTCACACTGCACTTAGAGCAGCACTAACCAGCTCACCACACCTGTCAGTCACTATCAATCTGACAGGCCCAGGCTCCTCCCTCTATCAGAGTGAGTTATAGCTGAGGGGAGGGGCTAGAAATCTCATCAACAACCATAATGTGTTGTATAGTTGTGCTATATCTTCCTGTATGCAACAACTTAAGATGTAAAGCTCTTAAAAGCAATGTTTTAAATGTAGACACACTGCATGATGTTTGGGGGGGGGGGGAATAACTAGGGCTAAATAGCAAATTAATCCATGACTAATGTTGTTTGAGTTGTTTTTGAGCAATGACACTGCCCCCCAGTGTTTTTATGGGTGAGTGGGAATGCCTGCTTTTCAGTCTTTGGTATGAAATATTAAAAATATTCTCTCTTTTTGTCTCCCAGATGATTTTAACGGTGTATTTGAGTGATGGGGAGCAGGCGCTGACAGAGGTGCCCATCACTCCAGAGACGACGTGTCGTGATGTGGTGGAATTCTGTAAGGAGCCAGGAGAAAGCGGCTGCCACCTGGCCGAGGTTTGGCATGGAAATGGTGAGTGTCGCCATTACAAAAATGCTTGTAACCCCATCCCTCTCATCCTTATCCGTTTATAACAAGTGAACACCGTAATTGTAGGTAATGACTGTTGCAGGATATGAATTAGTCTTTCATTGACTACAGTTCTTAATCTAAAAAGTGAAAAATATTGACAAGGTGAAAGCACTCAGCTTTAATTGAAATCATTTGTACAGACTCCAATATCCTCTGATTTTCTCACCTTCCCACCCTGGCTGTTTCTTTCAGTAAAAAACATTCAGTGCTTTTATTCTTTCAAAGACACTCACGATCAGTATTTTTTAAAGAATCTGACTGCAAAGAAAAACACGCTCACTTAGTCCTTTCAGACATAACCGCTACTTCTGTTCTGACAAATGGGTCCATTTTTTCCCTTCATTTTTCTATTTCCCTTGATGATAGTGATTTGTACAAACAGCTGTGTGCCAGTAATGTTATCTTTGCTCAGGGAGCCTCCTTTCAAAAGGCCTTCCATCAGCACTGTGTCCTTTCATTTTGAAGTGCATCTGTCATTGAAATTCTGATGAGCCCAGTTATTTTACAGCAGGTGATGGATTGCACAAGATTCATCATTAGTGTCTGGTTACTAAGTGGATATTTTGCCTCACCAAATCTTTTATTGTGGTGCTCAGCAGTTCAGGCTTTTCTATGAGACTCTCAAAATAATTATTTTAGAATATCAGTAATTATTGATAATTAATATTTATTTAGAGTACTTAATTGATCATTAAAACATTCACTTCTTCATTGAGCTTTTCATCCAAAAATCATAATTCAGTCATTAATTACTCACCCTCATGTCATTCCAAATCTGTTCACCTCAGTCCACACAACCAAAGCTTTGATGCTTCAAAAAGTTAATAAATAGATTGTAAAAGTAATCCATATGGCAAATGGAAACTCAACCCCATTGGTTGTCACGGGTCAATCAAGTATGGCTGAGTTTCCATTTACCATATTTGATGTGCTCTATCTATGTGAATAAAAGCCTAAATTAAATCTGTTTATCAATAAAGCAATCGTGTATCTTCAGAAAACTTTGATTTAACTGCTCTATTCATATGTATTACTTTTACAATGTCTTTATGAAATATTTTGATGCGTCTAAGTTTTGGTTACATGGCCTAGTAAGTCAAGTCAAGTCAAGTCAAGTCTGCTTTATTGTCAATTCTTCCACATGTACAGTACATACACACAGAGAATTGAAATTGCGTTACTCTCAGACCCTTGGGTGCATACAGATAACATAAATACAGATTAAATACAAAATACAAAATACAACTATACAAATATACAAATAAGGTAAAAAGTAAAAATATATATATAAAGCACAAGGCAAATGAAGATAGAGTGCAAACCAGTCAAGTAAACAACAGTGCAGATATAGTGCTTGTAGTGCAAAAAATATTTGTAGTGCAAAAGAGCTTATTCAGAATGATTAAAGTGACAGTGTGTGTGTGTTTGGGAGGGGGGAGTGGGAGAGTCCATTAGAGGGTCAGAGTCCAGTGGTGCGTGGGGCAAGAGAGGGGAGGGGGGCAAGGTCGGGAGGGAGTTCAGCTTCCTGACAGCTTGATGGATGAAGCTGTCCTTCAGTCTGCTGGTCCTGGCCTGGAGACTCCGCAGTCTCCTCCCTGATGGCAGCAGACTGAAGAAGATTTGTGTCGGGTGGGTGGGATCACCTGCAGTGCAGAGGGCTTTGCGGGTGAGACGGTTGTTGTAGATGTCCTGAAGGGAGGGGTGAGAGGCACCAACGATCTTCTCAGCTGTTCAACTGTGCGTTGAAGTGTCTTGCGGCAGGATGCGTTGCAGGCGCCATACCACACAGTGATGCAGCTGGTCAGGATGCTCTCGATGGTGCCTCTGTAGAAGGTGCACATGATGGGGGCCGGGGCTCTGGCTCTTCTCAGTTTGCGGAGGAAGTAGAGACGCTGCTGTGCTTTCTTGGCCAGTGCTGCGGTGTTGTCAGTCCAGGAGAGATCCTCTGTGATGTGCACACCCAGGAACTTGGTGCTGCTCACCCTCTCCACAGTCACACCATTGACGGTCAGAGGAGCATGCTGAGTGCGCACTCTCCTGAAGTCAACAACAATCTCCTTCGTCTTCTCCACATTCAGAGAGAGATTGTTGTCACTGCACCACCCGGCCAGGCGGCTCACCTCGCTCCTGTAGTTTGTCTCCACCTAGCAACCACCTTAGCAGCTATTTTGGAACAACCACCCACAACATCATAGCATTATGGCTGTGACTGTGAAACCTAGTTATATAAAGTTCTGTCCATAAGTCGATGTCAAACCTTTTGTTTTTTTTTTTTTAATTTTAACTGAAGCATCTGGCTCCAGGTTTTTTTTAGGTTAAATTTGGCTGCTCTCACTTTCTTTGTTAATGTCCGAGCCTGTGTGCTTTTCTGATATTCTCCACTTTCATACGTTCTTCTATTTTTCTGTCGTTTTATCCCATTACTCTTTGAATGGTTGCCAGGCTTCCAGATGTCCCTCCACCTGTTAGCAATGTCCAAATTTTGTTTTTCCCCATCCATGTCTTTGTTGCCCACCCAGCCCCACCACATTCCTCTGGCTGGACGCCACGTTTGATTCAGTTTGATTCATGTCGTCTTTGTTCTCTTGATCCCACTGTTTCTGTTCCTCTGTTCTTTCTCTTCAGGTGTGGCTTTAAGTGTGTAACATTGGAATGAAACACTTCTCAGCAGGAGAAGGATCTCTTTCCTGCTCTCTCTGTGAACACACAATCTCCTCACCTTTTTACAAACTTTTTTTCCTGGAGGAACAAAAAATGATGTTTCTGACCTTTCTAAAATTAGAGTGGCTTGTTGTTTTAATGCCGTGTCTTATGTTTTCCCCTCTCCAGAACGAGCCATACCATTTGACCACATGATGTATGAGCACCTGCAGAAATGGGGCCCCAGAAAGCAGGAGGTGAAGTTCTACCTACGCCACGAAGACTCGCCCACTGAAAGCAGCGATCAGGGTGAGAACACTCCCACTTGACTGGCTGCAGGCCACGTCTCGCCCACTACCGCTCTCCTCTCATTGGCTGACAGTGGCTGAATGTTTTTCATTCCCTTTTCAGTGGCCTCCAACATGTGAAAGAAAGAGACAAGCACATCCTGGCTGAACAATGCAGGGTTCTGTTCCTGATTCAGTTCTGTTGTGCTTTTCACAAAATGAATGATCTCAAAGTAGCTTTGAATGTGTCAGTGCCTTCAAATTACAGTGAGCAAGGCATCGTCAATTGTAGGGCTGTGCAATTAATCGAAAAACCGTTTTGATTTCGGCCTCCAACGATTATGAAAATACTGTAACGAATCAGCTCATGGGAAATATGAATAATTAATCATAACTAGTTATAATTAATTATGAATATTTAGATCCGCTGTAGATATTTAGCTGACCTCTCAGGGTCAACTGTCTTGTCAACTCTAAGAACGTTAATTTCCTGTTTAAAGGAAATAACCTTCTTACTGTAAAATTCTATAAGTTTGTAACGTAAATCCGCATGATTAGTGACTCCGGTTATGAGCAAACAATGACCACGTCAAGTGTGATACAAGTAAGGTTTTATTAACTACATAAACACTTAAACTAGTCTAACATACTACATAAACTGGTCTAACATCCTACATAAACTGGTCTAACATACACATACGCACACACACACACGCATACAGTTGGTATAGGAAAGGGTTCAAGCTTAAGCAGTAAAAAGAAGACAAATAAAAATATGAAACTATGGTACCATTTGATATTCAGCAGATCTACACCTGAGGGAAAACGTCAGATTCTTAGTTCAAACACACCTTGTTAAAAGGTGTAACTGATACTTAATGTATCAAGTAATAAGACTAAGTTTGATATTTGCGAGTCTCGTCTGTCTGAAAGAGATTCCTGATGCAAATCATAAAGCTTCCCGTAGATCTTTGCTGAATTGGGGTCGATGAAAAGAACCAGTTTGAGTCAGAGAATCTTGATTGAAATGAAAAGGACAAGGCCGAAGCCTGGCACGAGCTTAGGGTTTCGGGTGCGTTTTTCTCACATCCTCTCAGAATTTAAACAAACCACCGACTCCTGGGAGGCCTTGGGAGTGGCCTTTAAAGTCTGCAAAGATTCACGCCTCTCAAGATGGGCTGGCCCAATGGGGAAGTCCGGAATCTCAAATGGGAGTTCTGAGATACTGGGGCATTTTTATGGCCCTTTGTTTGAAAGCATGGTACTTTGCATATGAAACTTGGATAAAAATCACTAAAGACTCTTAGAACACTAATATATTGCGTAGGTATAAACATACAATATACACTCAATTAGATCATCCGAATACTAATTCATAGATAATAAACATGGTAGGATTACATATAGATAAGATGACAGGAATGAGTGTTTCGATCATAAGCCTGCATAAAACAGTATACCATCTCAAAGACAAAATACACGATGAAAAACCCCAAAAAAATTAAATATACACCATGACTGCAGGTCTTTGCTGTGTTCATGCCAAAGCAAGGTTTTCCTATTAATTAATTAGTAGAAAAGTCCATCTACTGTTGATTGGGGATTTTTCCTATGAAAAGACAGTGCTTTTTCCCTGCTAACCTCCATGAGGTCGTAAAAGTATATGGTGTCAGGGTTGCCGACGGTTTGGTGTCATTTGCAGAATCCGGCATCCAGTTTTTGGGGAGGGGGACGTGGCGCTTTGTTAATCTAATGATTAATTGATTTGTTAAATCAAATAAAAAATAATGTGTTTGATTGGTCCAGATGCTACAATACAATAGTCGAGATAAAACGATTATTGCTCCCCATTCCGCCCCCTTTCCAGCGGTGCGCTTTCGCTCTCGCTCCTCCATAAAAGCCCTATTTCACATGCAAATCATATAACGTGACTTTGCAAAATGGGATGTGCTTGATTTATTGAAGTGTATTAAACTTATTAATGTTTTTAAAAGTGCAAAAGAGAACTTGCGCTTCCACAGGAGGATTTCTGTGCCTGCGCTCCGAGACGGTACACAACATGGACTTGTACAGTCATCTTTTAGCTCAAGGTGCGCACCTAAATGGTCAAATACACACAAAAATGTGTCAAAATGTGGCACTTGGTGATTATTCACATAAACTCTTGTCAGTTATGTAATAAGTGAACATAAACAGTTGAGAATGAAAATACGTGTGTAGCTGTAAATTGGATCGTGCGGCTCTTAAAGTGACAGCGGGCTAAAATATTCCTGCTGCCGACTGTGTGCTTAATATTAATCAAACAACAAAAGACAAATTTAAAACCACACACTGCTCTTGAGTGAAGGAATTTTGAAGCTTTAATAAGAAACAAAGAAAGTTTAATTCTTACTCTGACTATGCCGTTTTTTTTTTACATTTGATTATTCATTTCTGTTAACTGAATACTTAAGACTTGCATAAAAAAAACCTTAAAGCACAGTTTTTCATTTGTATTACTGACAGTTTAATTATTTTCAATAATAAAACTTTTTGTTTGTTTGTTACTAATAGTTACCCTAATACTCTGCTGTGGTATTGAGAATTGAGAAATTTCTCTGGTCTCTAAAATGTAGATGTCATATCAACATATCGATATTTAATATATATCACTATCTTTAAATCACTCATATAAAGATTTGGTCATATAGCCCACTTATAATCGTGTTAAATAATCGTGATTACAATATTGACCAAAATAATCATGATTAGGATTTTTGCCATAATCGAGCAGCCCTAGTCAATTGGGAAAAAGAGTCAACGTTTAAAATCAATCTTGATACCATAGTTAAGTGATTCTAGCTGAACTGAAATGAACTCGAAGCATATTTCAAACTGAGAATGTAAGTTGAGTAAGGCTACAAAAATGCACAACTTTGGCGCGACTGCGTGGTGATTAAGAATAGTATGGTTATATAATCAAACACCTTGCCTCGCCTCTGTCCACACTTGCCTTTTACTGGACAGGTACAAACACGCATTCAGACAAGAGCACAATACATACAGCTTATGTGTAACTAATTACTTTCGAATTGAGACTTATAAAATAATGAAACTTGCAAAATGAAATTTTGAAAATGTTAATTGCGCAATATTTCAGGCTAATTTTTTATCATCTGTGAATTAAGTTTGATTAATTGGATAAAAATGACCAAAGGTAGATAGATGAATACAGGTTATACTATTGTTCATAGTTTAAAATATAAATAAATGAATACATTTAAAATATAGTTACATTTTATATTAAAATAAAAGTTTATTCACTGTTTTAAAGCAGAAGGACAGATTAAATCACTAAATTATAATTGTTAATTAAAAAAAGCACAAACTAAGTGTTAACTAGTAAAAAAAATATTTTTGGAAAAGCTGTTTTGTTGCAATATATGCTAGACAAATAAAACTGACCGACGTCACATTATTGTACAGTTAGCAGGATTTTGACCAATGAGATTTCACCATGGGCGGGTTTCTTGCATCCCCACTGAACACTGTAATGCTGCTATATGTACGTGATCTGTTTTAGTAATAATTTCTCCCTTTCTTTATCCCATCATTTGTTTGTTTTCACTCTTTCTGTTCACATCCCAGTGAGGTTTTTCCTATCATTGGAAAAAGTGGCAGTAATCCACTAAAAGCACAAGCTCCTTTCCCAGTGTCACATGGCAATAACAAACGGGCTTTTAAACTTTTCCTCCAGTCTTGTGATGATTCTGCCTCCATTCAGCCAATGTATATAGATGTTTTTTGTGTTCATTCATGATTATAGTTCACAACTGCTTTTTGTTGATAGACTCATTGTATTTTTCCTCTGCTCTTAGGGAGCCAGCAGTCTCAGGAGCAGCCCAGCAGGAGAGAAGGAAGCAGCTCAGACATGCACAATGAGAACGGGGTTAGTTCATATCACATCCTCATCAAAATGTGGGCCTTCTTTTCTAATCTTAGCATTGTGGTTATTCCAAATGCATCCTAGGAGGTTGAATTCCACATGCTTATATTATCTTATGCTTTTCTGCTTACTGTAATGCAAAATAGCAGCTGCAAAGTTTTGGCTGAAATTGACACTCTTCAGTACCGAAGCGTTTCGATCATGTCATGTTATTCAGTTCTTCTCTCTTAACCTGAGCCAAACGCAGCCAGACCTGTCACGTCCCAGAATCACTCACCATTTTCTTTCATATAAGCATTTGTCACATCACTCATTCTTTTTGTCTTCGGCTTCCTCCAACCATCTGGCCCAGATTCCAGCAGGGGAAAAGCCAGGCTCCAGAAAGCAGAACTAATTCCACCTTTAGGGAGAAAGATGACTGTAGACCACCAGTGTATGGAACAAGAAGACACATGCATTTATGAGGGATAAATGCTTTTTTTTCTTTTGTACAGCCGTCTTAGTCTTCAGAGATGGAGTGAAGGCACAGGTAGTTGGTCGGTGTGGGAGCTGATTAGTGATGCTGTTGCCACCCAGGCATGAAGTCTCTTCAGTCTCACAGTGCTTAGCACACACTTATTTCTGACAGGTGCTGCCTTCCTTTAGGGACTGTTATGGTACTACTGTCAGGTACTACATACTACTGTCAGGTAGTCATATGGCTCTAATTTTTACTCTTTGTTTGTGAATCAAGATGGGTTTACTTGTAAAGCCGTGGCATTTGGCTAGTTTGGCCAATGATTCTGAACGTTCTTGATATAATTTGATTAAATGGTTTAGTTTGACAACTGAGGATTAATTTGCCATCTGTACTGAAGAAACAGAGGGTGAGACAGAGTGATAATTGCTCTGCCATTATAATAGTTAACCTGAAAGAGATAACTGATTGTAAAAGATAATGATTAAGAAGCTACGAATGCTTGTCACATTATCATTTCTGTTCTGAGATATTTTGGAGTGTAACAACATATAATATAATATACCGTTTTACTGTTGCTGGATGAGATTTTGCCGTAGCAAATGTCAAATAATTGTTCTTGAATGTGACGATGTGTTGTTGTCCACTCTCGGACAGGACAAGCTTTTGGACTGATTCTGAGCCTCAGAGTACAGCTAATGCCGAGTTCACAGGGCAGAAGGAAGTTCGTGGAGGAGTTATAGACCAGAATATCAGTATTTTAATAGATATATGAACAATTATATCATACAGAAACAAGCACAAACATTTGCTTGACCAGCCACAACATCAGCATAACCGTTACTGCAAAATTATTTACCTCCAACTCTCTTTGCAGATCACCCAATCCCTGTTCCCTGCATCTCCCTCCTGCATCATCTGTTTTTCTTTTTCTCCTTGTAGCTGGAAATCAGCTCACAGACAATTTGCGGGTTATATATATATTTTTTTAATAATTTCAGTCTCGCTGGAGAACTCCGGTCTGACGCACGCGGGTTCTCGCGTTATTTCCTTATCACTTCTCGCATGCGTTTTGTTGTGAAACGTACCGTATTGGCCCGAAAATAAGACGACCCTGATTCTAAAACGACCCCCCCTTTTTCAGATGTACCTTTTGGAAAAGTCTTTTTAAAAACCAAATCTTGTTTTTTCCCAGTAAAACACATTTTGTCTTCAATTACTTTCATATTGCATATTTTAATTTTTGTTTTGAAAGTATGGAAAAAAACTGGTAAAATGTACCAACAATCACATTTAAAAAATATACACTTTTTGATATAACATAAAAAAAAAAAAAGCAGGTAGCCCATCTGAATTAGGACATTTAGGCTATCCATCTAACACTAGCCTACCAAAATCTTATTAACAGTAGAAGGTAAAATCTTACTGTAGTCTTCAAATCTGCGTACTGTCTTACGTTTTAAAATCACAAAGGGAGTTTGGTCCCATCAGGCTAACATGACAGTCACGACTCATGCAGCTGTAAGGTTTTCTTTTTCTTTTGTTATTACTCGCGATCTTTACAACACTCATTACATTACGTATTTCATGGCAAATGAATCTCGTTTTATGCGTATTTGGTGCCACCTATTGTTGTGGGTGTATTGACATGTCAATGTCTAGACTCTGAATATAAGACGACCGCGTTTTTTTCAGATGTATTTCCAAGAAAAAAACATTGTCTTATATTCGGGTGAGTCATCAGGTAGTTTGCGGACCGGACAGAGCTGTCGGCGATTCTTCCTATTGTGAAGTCATGTAGTGTGTAACCTCCTGTCGTCGATCCATCGTGCAATGTGAACACAGCAGCTACCCCAAATAGTCACACAGTGTAAAAACAACGGCAAGTTTGAAAATCGTGCAGTGTGAACTCGGCATAAGACAGACTCCTGTCATATTTCGCAAAAGTGTTTTTTTCCCCCCTTTTCCCGGGTTTTTTTTTGGGGGGGGGGATGTTTAATCGGATTTCTCCCTCTGGTCTCATCTTAGTCTGTCTACTTCTGAACATGAACAATCCAAAAGAAGAAGCCCATCCCTGTACTTAAAGTAATATCCCTACCCTCCCTACCCAGGATTCAAGGCAAGTCATCACTGCACACAAACGATGTGAGGATGCAGCGCAGGACATAGGTGTGTGTTGTGTTGTCTATATATATATATATATATATTATATGTGGGTGTGTGTGGTGAGCATAGAGAGAGAGAGAGTAAAATATCCGACTTAAACCAAAGCCCATAACACATTCTGTTGTGTTGTTATTCCCCAGAGAAGGTTACGCCGAAAACAGACAACAGACGATATTTTGTGGGATTACACCCAAAAGAGAGTATGGTCCCAAGAAAATGAAAACATATAACCCCCCCACCGAAAGACGTGAGAACCCGAGGTCATCCCCGTGGTTTTACAGCATGGCTGTTTTCTCTGTTCTGACTTCTCTGTCTCTCTGAAGAGATGTTTTAGCACAGGTCCGTCAAATACCAAGATACCTCCTCTCTCTCTCTCTCTCTCTCTCTCTCTGGCTCACACACAAAACACAACACAACACACACACACACGCCCAGCGTTCACAGTAGGGTAAATGCCTGAATGTGTGGCCAGCCTGTAAAAAGGAAAATTTTTCTCCTTATGAAATAGTGGGTGGCCCCCTTTCTCTCATTTCCTCTAGCTGTCACTCCGTCTGTTTCTTTAGCGAGAGTCTCCTTTCTAACCGCGTGCAGTGTCAGAGGGTCACCGTGGCCCTGTCTGCAGAGGAGCGTGGCGGTGCATGCTGGGACCTTCAATCCTCTTTGTCATTCCCCTCTACTCGTTCATTTTGTCTCCTCTTTCATCCCATCCCTCCATCCCTGCACACTTCGTTCATCTACACAGCCAGGGCTGACTTTGTGCCCCCAGGGACAGTCTAAAAGGTAAGGATGCCTCTGCTCTCAATGCATAAAGAGAACTTCCTACTCAAGATCTCTTTTCAATAATACATTTCTGAACATTCACAGGCTCCTAATGCTTTGCTATGGTTAAATCAGCTGTTGTTGAATCTGTGTATGGTCCATTGTACTTGGAAAGTAATAAGAGCTGTCAGTCATTCTCTTCTGTTGAGTCTTTGTGATTGATTAAGTGGGTAATAGGCTGCTCTATGGTATGTAATAGAGCTAGAGCCACTGCTTATGTAGGAAGACTATGTCTGTCCATCACGCATACAGAGTTATGAGTTCCAGAACACTGAACTGTGTGGGCAGGTCATGTTTTATAAAGTTGAAGCTGTTCCTGTGTGTGGGCAGATACTCTCTCCAGGGCTTTACATGTTCCAGGATTTGCTGTTTCTTCACTCATCTTAATGCTTTTCGTCAAGAATTTTAAGTATTTAAAATGTCTCTTGATATTTTATTCTTTTAGTTTCTACCTTATTTTTTCCACTGAAACAATTATGCATTATGGATTGCTTGTTAGTTGTTGGCTTTTCTCATGAGTTCTCCAGTATGCATGTATGTATGTATGTATATACATACGTGTGTGTGTGTGTATGTGTATATATATATTAGGGCTGTGCGATTAATCGAAATCGCGATTTGAGACGTTGCGATTTCCTAATCGCAAAGCCTGCGATGTGGACGCGATATTACTCTGTTCCAGAGCATATGCATGACTGCCAGCCTTGAGTTGCAGTCTTACTTGCCCTGGGCAAGAGTGAGCGCACCTCCATTCTCCCCAATCAGCACTGCTCTAGCCAACTGCGTAAACACCCACCATTAAAAAAAAACTACACAAAAAAAACCGGAACACGGCACGGGAGAGACAGAGTGGGATTATGGCGTCTACTGGGTCAGATTGATAGTTAGGCAAATTAAAACTAAAGAAAAAAAACGTATGCAACTTAAGCTCCGAAATGACAGACAACGAACAAAAAAAAGGTAATTTACAAGAGCTGTGTCACAACGCATTTCAAGAGCTCCCTTATCGGTTCTGTTTTCAGTACTGGAGAATAAAAGATACATTCTTAGATGTTTTTGTTAGTACATGAACGTTATCTTGCACATTTTATCTCCCCAACAGATTAATTTTAAATAAGTTTATAATGCACGTTGGCTATTCCCAATTCAGAAGAGCGCGCACACAGCCTGTGTCTGTGAATGCCTCTCATACTCGCTCCTCTCTGACCCCGCGGCGCGGAATTCCCGCATCACGGACGAGCAGTTCATGCTTGCCGCCTTCACGCAGCCTGTCTCGTTGCCGTTTTATACTCGCGCACCAGGCTCCGCAAGTATCACGCGAGGAATCTGGCAGTATGGATGAGGCTTGATGCACGCGCGCAATCTGTGTCGACTCGCGCCTGGCTCCGCTTTTAAAACAAGTGTAAATTCAGTCTAACTGCTTGCTAATTTCACTTGGATGAAATGAAACATTCAGCACATTTTCCACTTGCTCTTAAAATCCCAAATACTTAAAATGAATAAATCAATGTAATACTTTAATAATTGACTTAAGAAATACGGTTCTTTATTTATAAAAAATAAACAATTCAGTAATTTTTAAGTTAATTCTGTAAAAGTAGTTATATCATTTATAATCTTGCCTGCTGAAAAAAAACAATATAACTTCTCCCAAAACACAATAAAACATTTTATGGATTTCAGGGTTATAATTGGAATTTGTTTGGTTTTAATGTATATTATAATGGTGTCTATTTGATGGATTCTTTTGGTGGGATGTAATCTGGCAGATGGCTAACAATGGAACAACAGTAATTCCTATTGGATTAATGCCCAAAACAAAAAGGAATTTTGAAATGGTTTAATGGAAACTATAAGAATTTCTGCGATGGTTTCTATTGTTTTTTTCAGCAGGGTAATGATACCCATACTGTGCTGCCAATTATTGACAATATTGAGCTGAAGCTTGACTTTGCAAATGTAAAATCGCAATATCTGTCAAAAAAAAATCGTAATTTTGATATTTTCCCCCGAATCACACAGCCCTAGTGTGTGTATATGTATGTATATATACTGTATGTATATATATACGTGAGGGAAAAAAAGTATTAGTCAGACCCCAATTGTGCAGTTCTCCCACTGAAAAAGAGAGAGGGCATGTAATTTTCATATAGGTTACTTAACTATGAGAGACAAAATGAGAAAAATAAATCCAGAAAATCACATTGTAGGAATTTACCAATTAATTCTTTAAAATAAGTATTTGGTCACCTACAACCAAGCAAGATTTCTGGCTCTCACAGAACTGTAACTTCTTCTTTAAGAGGCTCCAATGTCCTCCACTGGTTACCTGTATTAAATGGCATCTGTTTGAACTCGTTATCAATATAAAAGACACCTGTCCACAACCTCAAAAAGTCACACTCCAAACTCCACCATGGCCAAGACAAAAGAGCTGTAAAAGGACACCAGAAACAAAACTGTAGACCTGCACCAGACTGGGAAGACTGAATCTGCAACAGGTAAGCAGCTTGGTGTGAAGAAATCAAATGTGGGAGCAATTATTAGAAAATGGAAAACATACAAAACCACTGATAATCTCCCTCGATCTGAGGCTCCACACAACATCTCACCCCGTGGGGTCAAAATGATAACAAGAACTGTGAGCAAAAATCCCAGAAACACACGGGGGGACCTAGTGAACGACCTGCAGAGAGCTGGGACCAAAGTAAAAGGCTACCATCAGTAACACACTGCGCCGCCAGGGACTCAAATCCTGCAGTGCCAGACGTGTCCCCCTGCTTAAGCCAGTACATGTTCAGGCCCGTCTGAAGTTTGCCAAAGACAATCTGGATGATCCAGAGGAGGCATGGGAGAATGTCATGTGGTCAGAGGAGACCAAAATAGACTCCCAACTTGTCGTGTTTGGAGGAGAAAGAATTCTGAGTTGCATCCAAAGAACACCATTTCTACTGTGAAGCATGGGGGTGGAAACCACATGCTTTGGGGCTGTTTTTCTGCAAAGGGACCAGGACGACTGATCCGTGTACACGAAAGAAAGAAATGAATGGGGCCCATGTATCGTGAGATTTTGAGTGAAAAACTCCTTCCATCAGCAAGGGCATTGAAGATGAAACGTGGCTGGGTCTTTCAGCATGACAATGATCCCAAACACACTGCCCGGGCAACGAAGGAGTGGCTTCGTAAGAAGTATTTCAAGGTCCTGGAGTGGCCTAGCATGTCTCCAGATCTCAACCCCATAGAAATCTTTGGAGGGAGTTGAAAATCCGTTTTGCCCAGCGACAGCCCCAAAACATTGCTTCTCTAGAGGAGATCTGCATGGAGGACTGGGCCAAAATACCAGCAACAGTGTGTGAAAACCTTGTCAAGACTTACAGAAAAGTTTGACCTCTGTCATTGCCAACAAAGGGTATATAACAAAGTATTGAGATGAAATTTTGTTATTGACCAAATACTTATTTTCCACCATAATTTGCAAATAAATTCTTTAAAAATCCTACAATGGATTTTATGGATTTTTTTCTACTTTTGTCTCTCATAGTTGAGGTATACCTATGATGAAAATTAAGCCTCTCTCATCTTTTTAAGTGGGAGAACTTGCACAATTGGTGGTGACTAAATACTTTTTTTCCCCCACGTATTAGGGCTGTGTATCACCAGCAAAGATACGATACAGAGGCCACGATACGTATCACGATACAATTTCACCTCAGCAGAATTTAGAAAAACAGCTGTTTACTAAACACTGCATACTATAGGCCATTTCTAAATATTGGCAGAGCAGGCAGTTGACCTCTGCATTATTAAGGGCCTCCATAATTGTACCACAGTACAATCAATATAGGTTATGGCATACGTTTCATGTTTACATTGGGTACTCCCCACCAGGTACAATATTCAGATTTTTTGCATCTTGTTTTAAAGCCCATAAATAATAATGTACTCGTACAATAAATTTATATTGTAATGTACTCATTCTAATATATTTTTAAAAATCATATTTACATTGCTGGTAGGTTATCATTGCACAAATTAACACACTATGTATAAAAAATAAAAATTAGAGTTCTAAACTAATGCGCTGTCTTCTGTATCTAACGTGCACACACGCTCAGTTACTCATACAGATCACGTGGCGGTCGCACTGATGCGCACTCAGACATTCAGGAACAAACCTTTTAGCACTGCCCCACAGTTTTATCAACTAAATGTCTTAATCGCTCAAGAGCTACATTATCTTTCTCAACAAGGAGCTGGTAACATCGTTATTTCTAAAGGAATTTAAAGCCACAGCTTCACTGTTAATAGAGAAACGCAAAACAGTAGTAATTGATACATACACAGCCTCTCTCTCTCTCTCTCTCTCTCTCTCTCTCTCTCTCTCTCTCTCTCTCTCTCTCTCTCTCTCTCTCTCTCTCTCTCTCTCTCATAAACTTGATGAATTATACTTTTCTGATAATAGAATATTGAAGTGGAGATCGCTAAACTGCAAGCTAAAACCGGTGTTTTCAGAAAGCAAGCACGTTTATCCTCAGTGGAGAGAGAGAGCGTCGTAGAGAGACTGTCGAGTGCACATGGTTGCCAGGTTGACAAAGATAAGTAACACACTTAGCAGATATTTCCGTATTGCGCAAGTGGGAAGCTCTGTTTCGGGGATTACGTCTTTTTATAATGTGGTCGTGGTAGAGTTACGTCTTCAGATTTTTATGCTTTAAATAAGTTAAATAAGAACACAGCCCTTGTTTTCTAATGTATAGCTTATCATAACATTGTTTGAATGTCTTTTACATCCTCTATTAAGATTTGTACAGCTTTCAGGCCAGTGCCAATAAATGTGTGCCGGTCTAAATCTTAGTGAGGAAAGCGGATTATGTGTGTGCTTCCTCCATGCCAAGAGTCACAGCTGAACATGCTGTCCATGGGGGTGCAGTCTGTGAAGTGATGAAGGATGGATACTAATATGGCTTGACTTGCTATAAAACTCATTGGTTGTGCACCATACCATCAAAATCATATTTCTGTCAAAAGATGAGCTTAACTTTCATCTGATATTTCTCCAGCCTGCTTTGGCTAATGTGCTTTGGAAACATGTAACATTGCATCCAAAGCGGCTTTGATTGGGAAACGCTGCCCTGCAGAGATGCAGTATTTAATGCCAAAGTTTGTCCTGCAATTCAAGTTTGGGGCGTATGGAGAATTTCTTAAAACGAAAGTCTAAATCTCAGCAACAGTGCTGTTACTTTCAGACATTTTTTTTAAAGCACGCATAAAATGCCCCTACTGCATGATAGGCACCACTGAAAAGGGAAATACACCTATTTTTGTAAAAGCCATTGCAACAGCAAAAAAGTGTGCTGGAGAAACTATCTTTCCTCCCAATTATTTTGCACTTTCAGGATTGCTGATGTTTTTAGGCAGGCGTCTTTTGGAGAGTCTGGCGTGTGGTTGTTAACAAAATCTCTAAAATGGCTTTTTAGGAAATAGGACTGTCCCAGGCTTCCATCACTCCAGATTTGAAGCGTCTGGAAGCTCTGTAGCACAAGGTCTATAGTACATGGCCCTAGAGTCCAAGCTATTACCCACTGACCTGCTTACTTTGTCTTCTACGGAATAAACTGCTTTGCAGAAATTGTTGTACTGCCTAACTACAAAGCAAGAAAACAGTCTTGCTCTCTTGGTGGTAATTTTATCAGAGATAAAAGAAATGACCTCCCTTCAACTTGGCCCCAGGAAATATGAAACCTGCTCTTTAAATAAAAACAGTCTTTACTTAATTGACTATGGAAGAATATTCAGGAATTTTTTCAAAGGGAATTGCAAATTGTGTTTTCAATTGCATTTTCCACATGTGGGCGCATAAATTGTGACATAATCCAAATGCAATTGCAAATCTTGCATTGCCGTTTGCATTTTCGCTTTGTTGTATGTCGCTCCTTGTGCCACATTGCCATGGAGATGGGCTCTTTACAACCCATGTGATGTGTCCATACAGAGTCGCCTGTGTGGGTAAACAGAGCCTGACACAATTGGCCTTTAAGCCATGAATCATTCCCTAGCAAACTGAGTCAAGTCATTTTAACTTTAATGAAATTTGGAGATGTGCCATGGAGCTCGTGCTTATGGGAACTGCACAAAAAGCGTTACTGAGTATTTTGTGCTGAGGGAAACAGAACTAAAAAACAGGTAAGTGTTGAGCTTACAAAGTTGTTTCAAAGTTGATCATTTACTGAAATGTTGTTTCTAAGCCGGTGTCTTCAGACACATTTGAGCTATAGGCGTAACCGGCGTTTATAATGTTGTTTGGTCTATCTGACATATAGCCTGTTTTAGTCTCAAGAAAAGCGATGGTAGTGGGGAAAAAGTTCAATCCCTCACCCTGATTTGAAAAGACAGTTGATTTGATCCAGACCTGATTGGGCCTTCTGCTTCAGGCAAAGCCCACTTTTTTTTCTCCGCAATCGCTAATAATTAATTGAATGGAAGGGACAGTTTTGTATTGACACAGAGCACAAGCACAATCTCTTTGAACTTGAAGAACACTTCCAGTGACACAGTAACCTCTTCAGCTCTTTTTGATTGTTGTTTGACTTTTTATTTGTGAACAAAACAGTATCACTTGCTTATGAGATTAAAACTCATGTAATTAGAAAGCCAAAGGTAAATGTGGCAAAATAATTAGACAAATATCAATATATGTATTACCATTCAAATGTATTTTTTTTATTAAATATGTAAGCATTATTATTTGGTCAAAAACAGTAAAACAATATTACAATTTAAAATGACTGTTTTCTATTTGATTATATATTAAAATGTAATTTATTCCTGTAATAGCAAAGCTGAATTTTCAACAAAAACAAACTAATGGTTGACTTTAGTCTTCAGTGTCACACGATCCTTCAGTCCTTCAGAAATCCGAAACATTTATTGTTATTATCAATGTTGAAAATATTAATATCTTCTTGATATTTTTATGCAAACGATGCAATTTTTTCAGGATTCTTCAATGAATGCAAAGTTCAAAATTAAATTTTTTTTAAAATAAATTGTAACATTTATAAATGTCTTTACTGTCTCTTTTGAATAATTTTTGTCCTTGCTGAACAAAAGCATTAATTTCTTTCAAAAAAATATTATTATTATTAATAATAATAATTTCTTTGTTGGTGTACATGGTATTATGTCTGTTATGTAGTAACATGGTTCTGTGTACAAAAAAGCAGGTGAGCTTGACAGAGAAAACTGTTTTGTATGATGTCAAATATTACTGTATTTTCTAACCTCCTGCAGCTAAAACCACTCTTAATATATTTTGTAATTATATGGGACTGTAACAACACGGGTGATTTAGGAGGCAATTTTCACATGTAGCGATTTAAAGCATAGAGAATTAGAGATCAACAAACACAAGAAATTGTGAGACATGAGCATTGATGGACTATGAGATCATTACAGACATGTTTTCAACCATCACATCATGGTGGAAAAAATACTACCCATGAATTATGGAAATAGACCATGGTATTAACTTGGATAAGAATAGATGTAGCCATAGGCTGTAGGTGACCTGGCAATACCACGCCACAAACATCACCACAGTATCTTTCTCATGCTGTGCGCTCATGCATGTTAATGTTAATGCTGATAGATTGCCATTGAATTCTGTTCCATGATGCATCAATGTGGGTGGCAAATTTTGTCAGAAAAGCTGCTCTTCTGTTAAACTTTCTGTTCATCAAAGGATTCAGAAAAAAAAGGTAGCGTGGTTTCCAACAAAAATATTAAGCAGAGCAAAAAATAAAAAAAAATGAGTACCAAATCAGCATATTAGAATGATTTCTGAGGGATCATGTGACAATGGAGACTGGCATAATATTGCCTTAAATTCAGCTTTGCATCACAGGAATAAATTACATTGTAAAATAAAAATAATTTTTCACAATCTTGTATATTTTTTTTATCTTAAAAATAAAAAAGCAATCTTATGTTTTGTATTTTTGATCGAATAAACGCAGCCGTGGTGAGCATAAGAAAATATCAAAAACATTAACAGAAAATCTTACCCTAAACTTTTGAAAAGTAGTGCACAGTGTTTTTTTTTTTAATTGATAATAAATTATTGGAATTAAATTTTGAAAAAGTGTAATTCTAAAACTTGAAATATTTAAGTTTTTAGGTTGCTAATTAAATGCCAGCAAATGTGTAATTTTGACATGTTGTAGTTAACATACTGGCAAAACTGATGAACGTATTTGACTCCAACTTATGTCTGATTGCCCTTAGTCCTTACATAACCTTAATGACTGGCCCAGCTTCAACCTTAAACAGTGTGTGAGTGCACTTGTATGGCTTTTGCTTAGGACAGCCCAGAGACAAAACAGATTGCTGGCTTTTTTGGAAATGGAAGCATTGCTATATTGCCACAGACAATTGAAGATTTGAATTTCAAGGGAACTTTTGCACAGCATGAACCAGGTTGTAAATGGTGTTCTGCTTCAGGTTTGAGTGAGTCATCCTACACGGCTTCTTTTTTTTTTATTTCAGAACTGTGTTTTATATTCCATGTTCACATCATGTACCGTGCCGCCTTGAATCGACCTCAGTACTGCTTGATTGCTCTAAATGCCAGACTATCACGGAAATTGCCATCTGAGTATTTTGGTGCCTTTAATCTTCGCTACACGGCAGTTCTACTCTGCTGCTATGGCGACAGCTGCGGAGACGGACAACTTGCTCTTATCTTTCAGAATGCAGAGTGACAGAGTGGGATTCTGGGATGGATCGCCGACACAGCCCTGTTTTAGACCCTTTTGGCTAAAAGCGTCACCATTTCTCTTCCCGATGAGCTTAGCAGGTCTACACTAACATTGGCACTCCTGCTATAATCAAGCTCTGAGTGTTTACTTGGCCACAGGTCATTTCATACCCAGTTCTCACTACAATGAGCCCTGCAGATACATGCTTATGTCTGTTTCTCACAGTCTTCTGTGTCATTTATGGCTGTGGAATTAAACCAGTCATCTTTGAATCCTTGTTTGTGTGCATATATTTTGTTTTTGGCCTGACTGCCCCTCCTTTCTTTTTCTCTCTCTCTCTTTCTCTCTCTCTCTCCCCGTGTGTAGGTGGGAAACCCTCGTGTGGAGCTCACTCTCTCAGAGCTACAGGAGATGGCCACTCGTCAGCAGCAGCAAATTGAGGTCCAGCAACAGATGCTTGTCGCTAAGGTAACACGCTCGGATGTGTCCTTTGATGGGCATCTTTTTATAGATCATTGTTTTCATCTGTGTGGGGACTAGACGCAGATATTTCTTCCAATTAGAATTTGCAGTTGAATCAAACAGTGCCATTCATTTATTTACTGAAGTTGAAATGGCATGGTTTCTATTTTGATTTTATTGTTTTTATGGATGTTTTATTTAGCCCTTAAGCAGATTGACTATTTGTTTTGACTGTATTGTGGCATTTACCAGTAATTGGCAAATTATTTTAGCTTTTTCATTGTTCATTGGTCTACATTTATCCTAGATAGAACTGAACTTGCAGTTGTGAAATGTACAAGTAGCTAGGAGGTGAACGGTAGGATCATTGTACACTTTGGTGTTATTTTTCAGATAGAATGTAGAATTACCCAGAGTATGTAAGAGTCTAGGTTGTTAATCAAATGTCAGTTAATGTATAACTTTATTATTTAGTACTATTATTACTGTTAGAAAATGTTGTGAAATCATTTTCACTAGTGGTCTCAGGCTTTTGTACCCCACTGTTTTGTCAGTTGTATTTTTGGCATAATGCAATTAACATTTTGTGCTTAACTAGTTTGATTACAACTATAGATGCGAATATTTTCTCCAGTTGCTATTAAATCAAACATTGGCATTAATTAATTAATTGACATTAAATGGTTTCTATTTTGATCTTATGGGTATTGTGGATGTTGAGCATCATTTTCTTTAGCCTTTAAGCTGAGTGATCATTTATGTTGATTGCATGGTAGCATTTACCAGAAATTGGCAAATAATTTTTAGCTTTTTCTTTGTTTATCAATCTACATTTGTCCTATCTAGAACTAGGGCTGTGCAAAAAACAAATCAAATGCGATTTCCATGCGCATCTCGTCGGTGAAGGCGCTCCTGTGATTAGTAGTAAATCTCCAGCACGTGCATTCAGATGGAGTGGCATTTACTACACAGAGCCGTAGTTCACTGACAAGCTACACAAAATCGCAGGTGATTCATTGCCGATTTTGAACGCGATTTTGTGTAACTTGTCATGTGAAACTTGTTAGAGAATGAAAAAACTACGTCTAATCAACAGAGGCGGCTTTACTGACGGAGTATGCGCATGACAAAGCATTAGTTTTTTGCTCGCACCATTCTAGAAACCAAGCTTTCAGTTGTGTGATGTCTGACTAGCTAGCAGGTAAATACTAAGGTCCATATCTTTGGAAAGGCTGAGTAACTATATTAAATGGGGGGGTGTTGTTTTTCAGATAGAATGTTGAATTACATCTTTTTGCTAAAAAAAATGGTTTAAGTTGGTAACCATTAAAAGGTTAAGCATAAGCCTACTTTTATTAATTTAAGCCAGCAGGCAAATAAATTGCAAAAAGGGTCTTCCACTGGTTCCATTCTAGGCGGTATGACGGTATCAAATTTTCATGGTGCGATTAATTGCTAATGCTTTTATCACAGTATACGGTATTATCACGATGTTGAAGTAAGTTTCTGTCATGACAAATCTCGGAGGGAATGGCATGGTAATGTACATGACAATGTTAAATATTTGGTCTTGGCGGAAAAGATCTGCTACGCTGCTGCTGCTGCTGCGACAGAGCAAGTACCGAGACTTGCTACTGCCAATACATCCACAACATGCTGCTGTGAGCATGTAAGAAATATTGCTGCTGCAAATATAACACATGAAATAACCCCCATATAGCATACATGAATCACCTCGTAGCAGATCTATACAAGTGGAGCTGGGGAAGGTGGAGGGTTTCTAAAACAAGCTGCAACTGCTACGGCAAGCACAAGTCATAAATTTGAATGTTGAGCAGCGAGCTCATTGGATACCAATACAGGAGAGAACCAATCAGCTGTGCCAAGTGATTAATGATGTCATTAGGTCAGAATGCGGTTCTATAACTCAAGGGGGGGGGGGGGGGGGGGTAAAAAATCCTAGGAACTATCAGGACTGCGCCATCTAGAATTTCATGCCAGAAGTGTTATCATAATACCGTATAACAGGTTTAATAATTTTTTATAATAACAAAAATTACTGAACATTTAAATAGGCCTACTATAAAGCAATACACAAAAAATGTATAGGCTAAATTTAAAAGTTTTACACAGATTAAAGTGCAAAATAACTATTAAAACCAATAGGTATCACTTTACAATAAGATCTCATTAGTTAAAGGCAGAGTAAGTGATTTTTTAAAAACACTTTAAAAACTGATTCGGGCTGAATCGCAAAACAAACTTGTAGCCAATCAGAAGTAAGGGGCGTGTCTACTCATGATGAGGACGAGAGAGCACTGCACAGGATGGACATTAGCCGAGCCAAGCGACAGAAAGATAGAGATGGCGGATAAAAAACAAAAGAGGAAAATGTCTGCAGAAGGGTGGGGGGGAAAGATAAGGACCAAGATAAGTAGGACCCGTGTAAATATCGGATCAGCTTTCCAGCGCTGGAGAGAACTCAAGGAGTGTAGGCCTGCGATCGGACGCCGAGGTTGTTTGTTTCTTCTCAATAGGTGAGTAACAACGTGTCTACAACAGCTAAAGTCTGCCAACACTGGACACGATCAAACGACCATTGAAAACCATTTGAAATGTTGTGTCAGCAAGTCATAAATAGAACGCGGCAGCAGTTTTCTGTTGGGGATTTGTTGCGCGGCGCCGCTCACGTCCGTTGAGACTCGGTGTAACATTGGTTTTGCTTTGTTTCACAGAACTAATCGTTGCCTGGGTTGCGTACGTATATGTGGGGCGGAGCTATCAGAATAGAGGCGAGACCCTTTTGGGGTAGGGGCGTGTTTGTTTTGGTGATTTCAAATAACAACATTGGCTACCAGAACCATCAATTGCCTGTTAACCTTAGTTATTGCATTAACATTCACAATGAGCAATACCTACAACAGAAGTTATTAATCTTTGTTAAAAAATACAACTCTTAGTTCATGTTATCTCATTAAATAACACAGTTGCAACTTTTGATTAAGAATGTGTTATTAAATATTGGAATGACTTAGATTAATGAAGGTTAAGATTTTTTCATTCGCAGTTTGTTAATATTGTCAAAAACTAATGAAGCCCTAATGTAAAAATGACGAAAATAAAGAATTTCACAAACGCTTTTCAAACAATATTTAGGCGTGTGTAGTCACGATCTATATATAATGAGCATGGTGTAGTCCAATTAAATGTAAAAATGTTGAAAAAAATAGCCTATTAAGTATAACTATTTACGTATTTGATCGCTGTGATTAACATATAGCAAATAAAAAAATCTGAATGTCTGTTTAAATTAGTAGTTTAAATTGGGGTTTCTGTATGCATTTCTGCTGTTCGTTGCGCATCTGCTGTAGAGAGTGAATGTGCGCTGTCATCCAGAGTGTTTCTCTCGCGCTTCAACAATGGTCTCATACGGTGCTTTTTTTAACATCTGAGGTGCACCTGGTATGTGATGCAGCATACAGGGTGTTGGGCATTGTGACAAGTTGGTGGGAAATTATTCTTAAAAAACGCATTCAAACTTCTGAATAATTGTAAATAAATAATTTTTCTATGTATTTTTAAGTGCCCTCGATAACAATACCTGATATATGAATGATGAATGATGCATTTATATAGCACTTTGTGTATCGCTGTACACCCAAAGCGCTTTACATAGAAGGGGGGATTCTCCTCAACCACCACCAGTATGCAGCATCTACCTGGATGATGCGACCGCAGCCACAGTACAACAGTGCCAGTGCGCTTGATGGAGCCAATCAAGTGGATGGGGATTATTAGGGCCATGATTGACAAGGACCAGTGGAGGGAATTTGACCAGGACACTGGGGTTAACCTACTTTTTCTTTTTTCTTTTTTCTGTGCAGAAAGTGGTATGGGATTTAGTAATACCAACAGAGAGTCAGGACCGGGTTTAAAGGTCCTCATCAGAAAGATGGTGCTTTTTAACAGTATAGTGTCCCTGTCACTATACTGGGGCGTTAGGACCCACACAGACCACAGGGTGAGCACCTCCTACTGGCCTCACTAACACCTCTTCCAACAGCAACCTAGTTTTTCCCAATAGGTCTCCCATCCAGGTACTGACCAGGCTCATCCCTGCTTAGCTTCTTCAGTGGGCGACCAGTCTTGGGCTGCAGGGTGATATGACTGTTAAAGTGTTTTTTTATGTGGGAAAAAAAATACACTTTAAATTTGCAATTAAAATGCACTTTTTGTTCATATTATGATATGAAAATAACTGTAATTAAGTTATTTTCTGAGGGGAAAAAAGGGAATTAATGGGTTAAGTATCCCTGTAATTATTCAAAACACAGCTGCTTGTCGGGTAAACCTTTAAATTTATATAGCAGCTTAAGCTCTTTATTATCATTGTGCAGTGTTATTAGATGTTTTAAGTTACTGACCTCATCTTTGTTTTCCTCAGTGCCATTTATAGGTCATTACAGCAGGCTGTTCTGACCATTATAGGGGCGTTAGTTATGGGAACCACAGGCTGAGGTGGGAAGCTGAACGAGACCAAAAATGGCAATTATGTAGCAGACAACTCTTTATATGCCGTGGCAGGCATTTTTCCTCCATACTAGCGTTAAATTGCTTTGTTTCTTCATTCAACAAAGAGCAACCTGTGGAATCTAGAACTAGTCACACTTACAGACTGTACTGGGATCAGACCCAATGAGAACACAGATCTCAGAGCTGTTTCGATTAATATTGCTGTTTCGAGTCGATGTGCTGTGATGACTCTGAGCCTCCAGTCATTGAAAGTCCACCATGTTCTATTTTTAGTTTTCTCACTCACTTAGAGACATTATTTCCATTTCGCTGCATCTGTTTGTGTTCCCTGCAGATAAAGAAATGACTCAAAAAAAGAGCCTAATTGCTTTTTTCACTTAGTTACTCAATAAGTCAGCGTTGTAAGCAGCATCTTTTCCCAAAGGAACTACTGTTGCTCTTTATAGCAAATGCCTCCATGCTTGACATTGACAGTAAATCACTAGGTTGTCTATATTGTGCTGTATTTCAACAAAAAGACAGGATCGTATCATGTGGTCCCGAATGCACTTTGCTCTGTTAGGGTACTGCAGATGCCCCGGGCTTAAACAGGCTGTGCTCCACTAATGGCACTGACCCTACAGGCCCTTTATATACAGTGGGTACGGAAAGTATTCAGACCCCCTTAAATTTTTCACTCTTTGTTATATTGCAGCCATTTGCTAAAAATAATTTAAGTTAATTTTTTTTTCCTCATAAATGTACACACATCACCCCATATTGAAAGAAAAACACAGAATTATTGACATTTTTTGCAGATTTATTAAAAAAGAAAAAAAACTGAAATATCACATGGTCATAAGTATACACATTGCTCAGTATTTAGTAGAAGCACACTTTTGATATAATACAGCCATGAGTCTTTTTGGGAAAAAAGACACCTGGATTTGGGGATCCTCTGCCATTCCTCCTTGCAGATCCTCCCAGTTCTGTCAGGTTGGATGGTAAACGTTGGTGGACAGCATTTTTTTTAGGTCTCTCCCGAGTAGGCTCCAATTGGGTTTAAGTAGGGCTCTGGCTGGGCCAAATTCAAGAAACAGTCACAGAGTTGGGTGAAGCCCCATCTTCGTAGTTTAGCTGGTGTGCTTGGTCATTGTTCTTGTTTGAGGTAAACCTTCGGCCAGTGAGGTCCTGAGCATCTGGAGAAGGTTTTCGTCCAGGATATCCCTGTGCTTGGCCGCATGCATCTTTCCCTCGATTGCAACCAGTCATCCTGTCCCTGCAGCTGAAAAACACCCCACAGCATGATGCTGCCACCACCAAACTTCACTGTTGGGACTGTATTGGACAGTTGATGAGCAGTGCCTGGTTTTCTCCACACATACAGCTTAGAATTAAGGCCAAAAAGTTATATTTTGGTCTCATCAGACCAGAGAATCTTTTTTTCTCACCATCTTGGAGTCCTTCAGGGGTTTTTTCATGTGTCTTGCACTAAGGAGAGGCTTCCGTCGGGCAACTCTGCCAAAAAGCCCCGACTGGTGGAGGGCTGCAATGATGGCTGACTTTCTACAACTTTCTCCCATCTCCCGACTGCATCTCTGGAGCTCAGGCACAGTGATATTTGGGTTCTTCTTTACCTCTCTCACCACGGCTCTTCTCCCCCGATAGCCCAGTTCGGCCGGACGGCCAGCTCTAGGAAGTGTTCTGATCGTCCCAAACGTCTTCCATTTAAGAAATGGAGGCCACTGTGCTCTTGGGAAACTTAAGTGCAGCAGAAATTTTTTGTAACCTTGGCCAGACCTGTGCCTTGCCACAATTCTGTCTCTGAGTCTTCAGGCAGTTCCTTTGACCTCATAAATCTCATTTGCTCTGACATGCACTGTGAGCTGTAAGGTCTTATATAGACAGGTGTGTGGCTTCCTAATCAAGTCCAATCAGTATAACAAACACAGCTGGACTCAAATGAAGGATAGAACCATCTCAAGGATGATCAGAAAAAAATGGACAGCACCCGAGTTAAATATACGAGTGTCACAGCAAAAGGTCTGAATACTTAGGACCATGTGATATTTCAGTTTTTATTTTTTAATAAATCTGCAAAAAAGTCAACAATTCTGTGTTTTTCTGTCAATAATGGGGTGCTGTGTGTACATAATGAGGAAAAAAAAAATAACTTAAATGATGTTAGCAAATGGCTGCAATTGTATAACAAAGAGTGGAAAAATTTAAGGGGGTCTGAATATTCGTAACACTGTATAAGCCCAGTAAGATACATAGATGCAAACTCCTCACCTTTCGGTGAAAACTCACCTTCTTGAGATCAAAATAGGTCACCTATGAGATTTGTGTAGATCCAATGAGAAAGTGTTCTTGGTGGTAGTGGGGGGTCTTTTTACAGTACCATTAGTACCAATTCATATCTGTACCCACTTGTAGTCAACCACTTTTAAACACTCGTGTGTTTTTGCGTGCACGCTCTGGTTTCGAATTACAAAACCACAAGTTTATTTACGTGTTTTTGCAACATTGAGTATTGTAGCCAATCACAGACATCTCTGTTGAAAGCAATGGCCAGTCAGAGGTGTTTTCTGTAGGTTAATCAGAAGAATCCCCTCTGAACTAATTTTTGTTTTCGTAAGTTTACAGAGTTCTACACACTTGCAGATCTACCTAATAGTGTTGTCACGGTACCAACATTTCAGTATTTAGTACCAATACCAGTGAAAATCCACGGTTCTCTGTACCAATTTCGGTACCAAAGCAAAACACCAAAACATGCTAATTAAAAAATTTGACACTACATTCATTTAATCCAAACTGTGTACATATTTAATTTTAAAGGGCTTTTAAAACCTTATAGAGTTATTCAGCCAAGAATAACAACTAAGTTAGCTAAAAAAAAAAAAAAAAAAAAAAGCCCAGAACTTCTTTTCTGGAGAAGACAAAACCAATGTAACTATTGTACATTCTCTAACCATGCATATTTAGATTCACAATTCAGTAAAAGCCTTGGTGGTAAAAAATAGTAAATATAATCATTGTTCTGTTTTTTTTGATAAAAGTTTATAGGGATTGAATAGTTAATAAAGAAAACTTCATCTAAATGCAATTATATTAGCGTTAGCCAGCTTCTATGCTAACCTTAACACTTATAACAGCGAGGTTAATTTCAATCGACATCAAATTAAATATTGAAATAATATTCATTCATAAGCGTGGTTTCCCACAGACTTGACTTGTATTTGTGGTGGCATTATATATGCAGATTCGTTCTCTGCCAGCAGGAGGCGCTCTCGGAACGGCAGAAATATAGTGGTTTCCCCAGTAACGGCTGTAATCAAATAAGCACTGCAATCACAAACGCTACTCCGGCATTAGCAGGCAAGATGAAATGCAAAAATTACATCCAAAACTTTTCTGAAAGACATCGGTTTCCTTCAGAAATACAGTATATAAAAAAATACCGCCGAACTGGTTTCGACTTTCGAACGTGGCAGTGCTCATGTTTATCACAAGTCAACGCCTTTTGGAAAAATCTTTTGTGGCAGTAGTTTTGATATTGTGGAGGGCACCACAAATAACAATCAAGGGTATGGGGTGAAATGAAACGTACCTGCTTGTGAACTTTTCATTTGTTGGGTGTTCTTTTAAAGTGTTTGTTAGTTTGATGGTTCTTCATTTTGAGGTCGCCATGTCTCAGCGCTTTTTTGAAGAGAGCGCATCTGCGCACCTATCAGATAGCACATCAAGAACCGGGTTGCGGGTACTCGATAGCACCAGTACTTAAAAAAACCTGGTACCGTAACGTTTTCATTTTTTTTAGTACCGACTTGGTACCGAAGTGCCGGGTCTTTTGACAACACTAATCACAATAATAATCAGGAGGAGAAAAAAAACGCATCTACCCCCCACAAACCCGGGGGGTTTGTAAATAAGAGATTGATTGTGTAGTTAGTCATTGATTTATAAGGAGTTTTCGCATAAGCTCAGTCAGTTGCGCTTTAAGAGCTTTGCTCTGTTTCCCTAGAATCTCTACATAATCCATCGACAATTTGAAGAAAGTTTTGTTTGTCTAAGAGGACCGAACGTCCACATATACTGTTTCAAGAGTGACAAACGCGAGTGTAAAAAATTATGCCAGTGAATCTGCTAAATTGTTCCGTAAGTCATTGCTGTGATTGACAGTGATAACTGCCCTGGGTGGAACGATCAGTGGTGGAAACAGTACTGAAAATTTGTACTTAAGTACAAGTACTGTTACATTGCTGAAATAATACTCAATTACAAGTAAAAGTACTGGTGCAAAAACAGTACTTAAAGGGTTAGTTCACCCAAAAATGAAAATTATGTCATTAATTACTCACCCTTGTGTTGTTCCAAACCCGTAAGACCTTCGTTCATCTTCGGAACACAATTTAAGATATTTTTGATGAAATCTAAGGGCTCTCTGACTCTCCCATAGACAGCAAGGTAACTACCAGGTTCAACGTCCAGAAAAGTACCAAGATGATCGACAAAGTAGTCCGTGTGACATCAGTGGTTCAACTGTAAAGTTGAGAAGCTATGAGAATACTTTTTTTGCTCAAAGAAAACAAAAATAACCACTTTATTACACATTTTCATCTCTACTGCGTCACTTTGGACGCACGTTCACGACAGCTGTGGTGGAAAGAGTACTGAAAATTTGTACTTAAGTACAAGTACTGTTACATTGCTGAAATAATACTCAATTACAAGTAAAAGTACTGGTGTCAAAACAGTACTTAAGTAAAAGTACAAAGTATTCCTCTCAAAAACTACTCAGAGTACTAGTTACTATACTACGGCGATATTTAATGAATTACCAAAAAATATGAATTCATATCAAAGATCTATGTGGATAATAGCTACTTTGAACAAAACCCACATTTATCTTATTGACAAAGTATGTGAAATTGGTGGTCATGATACAGGAATTTCTAACTTCCAATACCTTGACAAATATCAATATCAAAGTACCCGTGAACCGGAAGTTGCAACTGACTTCAGTGTTGTGATGTATTTCCAAGTGAAATGAAATATTGAATAAAGGGCGGGGTTTTATTGTAGTGCACCTCCTCTCCACCTCTTGCTCATAGCAGATTCACGGTTGGATAGGAGTGATTAAAATATTGCTTGTACGCTTGGACCTTTTTCCGTTTTTTTCACCGTGTGGGGTCCTAACGCTCTGCCAGACGCTCCAAGAAAACAACAAACTGTGCTAATATACACCCACAATGTCACGTAATACTGAAAAATTATAACCCTAACCTTTATTCTCCATCTGAAAATCCCAGGTGGCCCCGTGCCTGACAGTGATTCAGCTAAAATAGTGGTGGTTGCAACACTTGAGCCGGGAAGACGTAGTGTGCAACAGGGCAAAAAATTTAAAATGCTTAGCTTAAATATGTAATATTAAAGATTGTATAGGCTGTATTAAAGAGTGCTCATAAATGGCTGTTGAGATAGTATTCTCAAGTGAAATTAGTAGAGGCATGGACCTGGAAACAGCAGTCCTAACGTCATGACTTAACAAGAGGATTCTCCCCAAGCCGTCAAACTGACGTCATCAGAGCGAGAACGCCATTTCAGAGTGGAAGCAGATTTTTAGTTTTTGATTAAAGATTATGACAGCAGACAAATAATTTTTTTGCACTAAAAAAGTAGGGTAATTTTTTTTTCAGGACGACTAATCATTTTCAATACCATTAGCAAAACTAACACATACTGCCATATAGATATTTTAATATAAAATATAAAAAAAAATTTCAAGCTTATTATCTCAAGCTTTGAAATTGATTTAATCCAAGTCTTCTAAAAAGACACATTCGCTTTATATGATGAACAGATTTTAATATAGGCTTTTATTTGCATACATATAAATATTGATCAATTACCATTACAAAAATCTCAATCTTAAACATTTGCTCATTCTGTGTATTTGTGTCTTTAAAATAGGGTAACTTTGTTGCAAAAGCTTACAGCACAAGGAAGCATGATTTAAAGTTTTATTTCAAACTGAATTGAATTTACAAAAAATGACAAGTACACAGTCAGTAATAAAATTATACAAATGACCTCAATTCAGTTGTATTGGAAAATATGACAACACTGAATTTTTATAAGCAGTGATTTAAGAGCCATATATGTTAGGCCTATTTATTTAGATAAATGGAACATCAGATGGCTTTGACCCTAATGTCTGTACAATGTAGTGATGCAGTTAGGCAGACTAGGATATTTATATGTACAAATCAGACAAATATCCCATTCCAAAACATTTCTAGCATAAACTTACATTGTAAAGAAATTAAAGTTCCATCTTTGATTGTTGAAAGACTTTCTGGTGCATTTCACTTACAGCCAATAACATTTCCAGTAGGATTTTCATCGGTCAGGCGTTGATCTATTCTGAATGGTTGATAACTTTTTTTATTTTTATTTTATTTTTTATAATTTTGTATGGTGGTTTGCAGACAAACAGACCCTTCATATAACAACAATCTGTGCAATGAGTGAAATGAAGCACAAAAATATGACAAAAAAGGAGAATGACGGTATACAAGACCTTATATCCTACAAAAAGTAATTAATGGTTGATTAACTTTTGACAACGTTTAATCCAGGAGCAAAGAGAAATCATTTCTACTTAAAGCACGGAGAGATCGTGATTGCACAGTCTGCTCACAAGCAATATCGGAGTGAGAGGACAGGCAGTTCAATTGTATAAGTTAGGCCTATTTGAGAGCTCGCATCCAGTTTTCTGTGATTACATGACTGTGTTCTATGTTACAATAAAGCACCCGCCACATTTGCGCCGGAATGATTAAAATTATGCAGAATACCAGCAATCTCGTGCGGACTTTCAGACTGTAATTGACAGGTGGCGGATGCGTGTCAAACTCACTGTCGGAGAGGAAAGAGCGAGACGCAGCTTGTATCGGTGTATACTGTGGAAAATGAGTAATGGAACCGTGTCAGATATTTCAGTATATATCGGTATCAAAATATAGATATTTATGATAACACTACCATGTAGTTTGTTTCTCCAAACTTTGAGTCAATTACGCTGAGTAATGGAAAACCCATTGCCCTTCACACCCCCCCCCACCCACGAGTGTCAGATATTTCACACTGCCTGATCAGCTCTTCAAAACCTGCTGCGGCAATCAACATATCATAAATACTGACAAAGGAAAAAACTAAAGGAAAAATGTGTGATGGACACAATACATGTAGTTTTTGCATTTAATGAAGAAAGCACATCACGGAGGTGTAAAATAAAGAGATACTGTAGATTGTTTAAATGTCCCTGGCAATGTTTTATTTACATTTATTTTTTGTATGCTCATGTTCTTTATGTATTCTGTCCATAGGAGCAACGGTTGCGCTATTTGAAGCAGCAGGAGCGACGGCAGCAGCAGACTGTGTCTGAGACCGAGAAACTACAGAGGTTAAAGGAGAGGGTGGAGAGTCAGGAAGCCAAACTCAAGAAGATCCGTGCCATGAGGGGCCAAGTGGACTACAGCAAAGTCATCAATGGCAACCTGTGTATGTCTCCATATGGCAACCTGACTTCAGCAATCATCCGAGTAGAAATGCTGCTAGCGATTGTGATGTGGCTATTTTGCGTGGCTGTATAAAGCCAGATTGCTTCATGTAAGCGTTTGCATGTGAGAGAGCAGTAAACTTACAACTACAAGTGCGATCACATGCACACATAAAAACACATGCCATAAGGTCAGGATTAGGTCTTTGCTAGTTTGTGAATTGTAATGATCTCACATAATGCCAAATACTCCCACACACGCAACTCCAGATGGGATTGTCCACTCCGCTAGAGATGAGTCTTTTAAGGGCTGTGTTTAAAATTAGATTTTTGTGGCTTGTTATCAGTACTTTATTGCAGAATGGTTAAGATTTTTTCAGTTTTAACCCACAGCTGGGTGGTTTATCCATGTTTTGCCAGCATTTAGGCTGTATTATGTTGTTGACAAATGGTGAAAGCAATAAAAGTCAATTTTACTGTATAGAATATATCTGTTCAGCCTGCTAGTTTTGCATTATGCAAGAGCTCCTGTACAACATGTGCAACCACACATTACATTTTCATTGAACATTAAATAATAATCCTATAGTAATAGAGAAAGTATGTCGGCTCATGTATGCCTGTGTTTGCACGCAAGTTCGCGTGTGTATAACTCAGCTGTGGTCTGTTAGCCGCAGAGATCGAGCACATCAGCGGGATGTTCCAGGACAAGCAGGCAGAGCTGCAGGCAGCCGTCTTGAGGGTGGATCAGCTCAGCCAGCAGCTGGAGGACCTGAGGAGAGGCAAACTAAATGGCCTGCAGACCCTTGGCGGTCAGGTCACTGGGACCGCTGCCCTGGAGCTCCGCAAACTGTACCAGGAGCTGCAGGTATGACCACACACTCAACTCAAGAGTTTAATTTCATACAAGAGATTTGTTGTGGTGATTTTTCACCATAAAATATTAAAAGAGCCTTGACCACTTTTAATATTGCAGTTTTTTTAGTATGTTGCATATTGCAACAAAATTCTGCTGGTTTTGATATAGGACGCTTTCCAAAAGTAGGGTGTGAAATGTATAAATGACACCAGAAAAAAAATTTTGGCTGTTAAAATTAGTTAAAAACTTATGTTTGTGGTATAGAAACATGGAGTCAGCTATATCCATAGATATTAATTTTTTATTATTCTGTGTATGTCTGTGTTACTATGTGCCTGTCATTTCTGCCAGTTATAATATTGATCATTACTTTGCTGTTTTTTTCCCAATCAGATACGCAATAAGCTGAATCAGGAGCAGAACAGTAAACTTCAGCAGCAGAAAGAGCTGTTGAATAAGAGAAACGTGGAGGTGACACTGATGGACAAGCGTATCAATGAGCTCCGAGATCGACTATACAAGAGAAAAGCTGAGGCACGTCAAAAAGAAAACCTTCCCGTAAGGCCAGGAGTTTGCATCACTCACTCATGCTTCCTAGTTTAATTTGTTTAGAATCTTGTTCAGAAACCAGACATCTAGAGACCAAACCTGGAGCTTGTGAAAGATTTTAAATTTAAACTAAGCTAATTTCCTTTTTTCCTTTTCCCCCTTCCTGCAGCTGAATAGAGTAAACGGTCCTCCCTCTCCCCAGCCGGCTCCCGGAAACACCGGCCGTGTGGCTGCTGTGGGACCCTACATCCAGGTCCCGGTGCCAGGCAGGCAGGAGAGTTATGTAGTGCCCCCTGAACCTCTCAAACCTCAGTCACTGGGTGTTAACACCCCAGCCAACCATGCCCGCTCCAAATCAGGTCAGTCCATAAACACTGACATCTACATGATAACGTCATACATTTATTTGGAATGAGATGGTGCCAAAATAAATGGTACCCTTTTTGTCTACGTATTTGAATCCTACATTGTGAATCAGCATAGAAAATTAGGAGTATATTAACACTTTATCCGCAATTATCACTGCTTTGATCAGTTTGTACTTAGGTCTACATTTAGTTTTGCACATCCAGACTTATCAGCCAAGTCAGCTGATTCCTGCAAAGAATGCACACTTAGCCATTTAAAGTAAACAACCACATTTTATTTTGTTCTCACTTGATGTTTGTTCAATTGATTGTTAATAGACCAGCAAGCAATGAAGTGTATTCAAATAATGCTGCAACAATCACTTAGAGCATTTGATCTCCCAAAAGTAACAAGCACCAGTTATTTGACAGACACAACTTATAAAACAATAGTTATGCTTGCCATAACTTGCCTCAAACAAAAACATTTTTTGAAGGATCTGATGATCTTTTGAAATCCAGTAACTAGTTATTCCTCAAAAAAATAAAATCCATCCACTGGTCTCATGTCAGCATGACTTTTGTGATGGACTGTGTAGCAGCCAGGCAGTAAATCAGTTTGAAAGTGTGATTTGTGTCTAAAGCCCAAAGTATACTTAAGTTTTGACGTGAACACTTAGTGTATGCGTAAATCTAAACGGCATATACTGCATTTAGTATCCTTGCATGAACATAGGCACTTGATGCATACATACTAGAAAATTTAATCTTTGTCCTTTGTCTGCCCTGTTTCTCTCTAGGAGTTACGACTAATAAAATGTCTTTGTACTCTGTTAAACTAAAATTGCAGGTCTCTCTTAGCCCCCTCAGACAAGCGTTCATCAACACAGGCATCTGTTGTTTTTGTTGCAGTCTCAAGTAGTTTGTTGTTGTCCTGACTCTTAATTTCTGTTTTGACTGTGAAACAATGGCCAGGGCTAGTGTTGCCACCTTGTGGACCAACAAAAAAATTGTGGTTGGAAGTATGCACATACATACTATGCTGATGATGAAATTTATGTCATGCACGCTACCTAGTGTATGAGTTAAAACCAAAGTATAATTTGGGCTTAATAAGACTGAGACTAGCTCCTACAATGGTGTTCGATTGAGTGCTACAGCATTCCTATTGCTCAAACAGTAGAGAATGTTGCTAACAACTCCAGGGTCATGGATTCGATTCCCAAGGAATTCATAAGCTAATTAAATATATACCTAGAAAGAAAGTCACGTAGGAAAAAAAGCATCTGCTGAATGCATAAATGTAAATAAAGTGGTTTGGTACTTTTAAAGACCACAGCATGTATCCTATCACTTCCTGCTGTGAGTTCCCTCTCTTCAGTTGCTGTTTGTTTATGAAGTTGATTTCTTCACTTCTAACCTCTTGTGTCGTTTCTGCTCTGTGCTGTCCATACGTGTATGTGTGTGTGTCTCTTTTCTCTTTCCTGTCCCTGTACTTTGATGTTGTGGGGTTTGTGGGGGGATTAGATGGAGTGAGAAAGCCTCCCGGCCCCTGGAAGGTCTCTGATTTAGACATCATTGTGGACCCGATTGCTCCACCCCCTCCAGAGCCCCGCCCAGGCCCTGGGGCTCCACCCCCATTTACCGGCTCTGCGGCAGGGTCGGACAGCGCTTCTCGTGAGTGGGAAGGTGTCTGATAGAGGGCAGGAGGAACGGCCTATGAACCTTATTCAGTGTATTGAGCAGGATCAAAGCAGTCTTAAGCCTGTGTTATACTTTCCGCGTGAGCAATCCGGACACGTAGGCGGACTACTTATATTTATACTACAGTAAGCATAAGCTGATGGTCCGCTCTGTGGACGTGTTCCATCCACGCATAGTAGATTGGCTTGAACAATAAACAAACATGTGAACAAAGAATTGCCCAGAGTTATTGCACATCTGGCTGTCTTTATATTGTTTTATCGACGGATTTTACAGGTTCGAGTAGCAAGGAGCTTTTTCACACAGCCTGCGCATGCGCAGTTGCCTACTGCAAAAAATGGGAGGCACGCGGATGTCCGCTCAGAGCCTCCGCGCACACTCTCCGATGACGATTTTTACGTCACGCATACCATAGCGGACCCTAGCGGATGCGGAAAGTATAACACAGGCTTTAGTGTGGCTTGTTACTGTCACCCATATGACTCTTGCTTCCATTGAAGTTCAAAATGCTCCTTAGATCATCTCAAATCATGCTGGAGAACATGATTATCAGGTTTAAACAGAAATGGTGGAGTTCCACACAGCTTGATTGCTGTTTTTTTTTTCTGTCATTAAAGCAAGACTAACCAATGCTAGACATTTTGAAATTCATGTTTTTTTTTTTCATTTAAATGTTTTACGCCATTGTTATGCTGATAATATTCACTACCGTTCAGAAGTTTGGGTTGATAAGATTTTTTTTTATGCTCACCATGCTGCATTTATTTAATCAAAAATACAACAAAACGAGTAATATTGTATAGTGTTTGGTTCGAGTCCACCTAATCTTTACAAATACAAAAACGCAATGTCCATTTAAATGTAACAAAAGCAAACCTTTATTGTATCTTGCCATTTAGATTTTTGATTTATAATTAGTGTCCTGCTTTGCTTAGCAATCTTAAAGTCTTGTAACAGAAGTTATGGCTGAATTGATTTATGTATTGTGACATATTTCAGAGTGAAACCGGTTTTGAGAATGTGAAAAATTAAAGGGCAAGACTTGACTTTGTTCATCGTTAAAGTAAATGTATAAATTCAAGGGTGGGGGCAAAGGAGTAGGTATATTGGTGAATGGGACCTTAAGAGCAGAAAATGCACCTTTTATCTCAATAAAAAAACAAGCTTTATATCATTTATTTTTTATTTTTAATGAAATATGAATTTTGAACAATCAAAATTAGTTTGTCTCAGCTTATTCTATTCATCAGTGTTTGAAACGATTAACAAGAAGAAACTGCATCTTAATTTCTGGGTAAAAAAAAAAAAATGAATGGACGCCAAGTATACGGACCACTTAGACAGGGGCTTTAGATTTTTTTTCTGGAGGATCTAAATGAGACCGTGAGGGATAAATCTAGTCTGTACAATAGCACACACTGTGTATAAAATCCCTACATATACTTTACATAAGTCACAGCCAGTTCACACCTGTTTTATTTTTGAATATGCATTTTAGTTACATTAATTACAATAACTTACATATATGTAGGAATAATTGATGACAGGAGTGGAGGCCGTTAAACTTAGTTAGAAGTGATTTTGGAACCCATAAAACTATTGTCTCAAATTGTTAGAAAAATATTTTCTTTGAAGCTAGAACTGCCACTAATACAAAGCAACAAAATAAGACACTAAGTAATTCCAACATACTCAGCTTACTGTAGCAAGTAAACCTCCAAGTATTACTTCAAGCTAAATGAGAAATAAATCTATACTCAAAATCAAATAGTTTTTTTTAAGTTTTTCAGATAGTAGCCTAGTAAAGGCTTCTAGAAATTGCCTAATGAAGACATATCACATTCATTAATATTCACTGTATACATTAAATGTAGATGATTCTTATTAAAATTAAGTTATTCAGTCAAGAGCAGTGAGTGTTTTTCTCTCTGTCTTTTGTTGTTTGATTAACATCAATGACTCGGCGTCGCAGATTACGCTTTGCTTTAGATCTGACGCATAGATCAAATATTTTGACTCATCTGTATTTCTCCCAACTGTTCAAGTTTACTTAAGACAAAACCGACTGCATTTACATGAATAGTCTCCAAGATGGGCATTTTGACATAACTTTTAGTGTAAGTGTGTAGCAATAACAGAACTTAAGCGAAAGAGAACTCGGCATTCGCACACTGACTGAGAGGCACGTTCTGTGAGCGCGCTTTCGGTGTGTGAGCACAGAAACCCGTCGGCTTTCAAGTACTAGTCAAGACTTAGAAACACATGCAAATACTGAATATCACCTTTGTGATAATGCATTGAGTCAATGACATTTCCGTCAACTGTCCCTGGACTCGGACATATTTTCCGAGTCCGAAAGGCTCGAGTCCGAGTCAAGGCAGAGTAAAAATGGCATCCAGTCCGTGACAGAATTTTAAAATATCTTTTTAGTGTAATTATTTCTGTGATGGCAAAGCTGAAATTTCAGCAGCCATTTCTCCAGTTTTCAGTGTCACATGATCCTTCAGAAATCATTCTGATATGCTGATTTGGTGCTAAGAAACATTATTATTATTATTATTATTAACTGTTTTATACCACTTTTTTTGTGGAAACCATAATACTTTTTTCAGGGTTCATTAATTATTTACTATTCAAGATCACATTATCTGAAATGGAAATATTTTGTAACATTGTAGAAGTCTTTACTTTTACCTTTTTAATTTAATATGTGCTTGTTGAATGAATATATTGATTTCTTTTAAAAAATCTTTGAAAAGTAGTAATTCCTAATGAAAAATGTATTCAACTAAAATTTCCAAATAATACAATTTTCCACTGATCTCAGACTTTGGTCTCCAATGTATCTTGTTCTAAGCAAACTGAATATTGTTGTGTGTCTCTTACAGAGATTATTTAACTAACTTTAACTAAGCAGTAGGAGTAATTCTGTTAAAGTTCCTAACCACTTTTAAAAATTGCAGAGTGGCAGTTTTCCAGACAAAAAATGGCTTAAGGCAGAAGTCAAAATTACACGTTTTTCATAAGCAACGGAACCTTAATGATATACTAGATCTCTCTGTCTGGTCAATTACATTCACCCTTGTTTATTTGCTCTTTACTGCAATTCAATTCTTCAATTCTTTACTGCGAGTCAAAAGCTGCTGATCCTGTCTTTTGGGAGTATGCGTGTATATGATTGTCTGTGTAAGAATGTAATGAGGTAGATTGTGCGAGGTCTCATGAGTGAGAGTGAATGTGTATGCTGGGATGAGAAACTCTACCCTGATAAGGTTCACTGGGCTCTCTACCTCTTCCTCTGTACATTTAAACTCACTAAATTACTGGCTCCATTTCATCATTCTCTAACATTCAGCTAACTTGTTGACTTAACACAAAATACACACACATAATAGACAGAGAAGTTAAGTCTGTAGAGTGGTGGCTTAGTCATTTTGTTTTAATCAGTCTTTCTCTTTGTTTGGCTTGAGTTTCATGTGGACTGACTTTTAAGCTCTGTTGAAGTCAAGATACCATGCAGTTGACTGAGCTTACAATTAAAGTAAAATATAGAAGTCATCTGAGCTGTTCTTGTGAGGAGCCCCTCTCATTTCTATTCCAGACCAACTTGTTTTTCATATGCAAGACTGTTATACTTCATGTCTCCTAACTCAAGATCATACCTACTAGACATCTTTAGAAGTCATGTCTAGTATATTAGCAATGCAGTTCGTCACTGTTCTAATAATAAATGTGCTTGTGAGGGGTTCTGTCATGTCTGATCTTGTATTAATGCTTAATTTCTTTCCATGTTCAGCAAATGATGCCGGTTGGCCCACCCTCAACAAGAGCAACACATCAGTCAAAGCACCTGACTGGAAGGAGTCTGGAACAGACACGAGCATTAAAACAGCATCACCTGCAGGCACTCCTGGAGATAAGGTACGTCTAACTTAGACCCACGCACACAAATAAATTGCTGTCTTATAATTTTACTGTGATTTTACTGTCTGTTTTAAATTCAGGATTCCAGTCAAATGGGCTCAGCTCCTCCTCTCAATAAGCCCCAGCCTCCCCCATACGGAGCCCATACCAGCAACCACCCCCTCTCATCTGCCAACTCGGGTTCCACCAGCTCTTTGGACCGACGCAAGGATGTTCCTCTCAGACCTGTGCCCAGCCTACCCACCAACCCACCGCCGCAGCCGGCCTGGCCCCGTGTTCCCCCTGCACCCACCGGCTCTTCCTCTCAGCAGATCCAGCAGCGCATTTCTGTGCCCCCCAGTCCCACCTTCCAGCCCAGTCCACCCTTTTTCCCCCCCAGTGAGAGGCCAGACCCTCCTCTGGCTGTAGCGGTAAGGCCGTTCATCCCAGATAAGGGCTCCAGACCGCAGTCACCCAGAAAAGGCCCAGCCACTATGAACTCAAGCTCCATCTACCATATGTACTTACAACAAGCAGCCCCCAAGAACTACCCTCTGAACATCAAGCCCGCAGTCAAAGCAGGTACACATCAGAAAATGATTTAATATTAAACTTCAAATTTCTACTTATCCTGACAGTATATGCTCGGTTAAAAAGAAGTTAAAAGAACCTTCAGTCTTTCGTTACAGGGAGTTCACATCAGGATTGGGTATTGATACAGATCTTAAGTGTAAAATTTTACAGGGGGACTTCTAACTTGATGCTTAGTAAAAAATATTAGGTAACACTTTATTTTAAAGACCAATTCTCACTATTAACTAGTTGCTTATTAGCATGCATATTACTAGCATACTGGCTGTTTATAAGAACTTATAAAACTCATATTAATGCCTTATTCTGTATGACCTTATTCTAGATCCCTAATCCAACCCAACACCTAAACTTAACAACTACCTTAACAACTATGCTACTAACTATTAATAAGCAGTAAATTAGGAGTTTGAGGAAAACTTAATTGATATTTAATAATTAGTGAATATGTGTTCCCTAATCTAAAGTGTTGCCAATATTATTATATTAATAAAATGTATATCTTTGCAATATTTATTCATTATATAATACTCTATTTAAAAATAATGTTTAAACATAAAATATATTTTTATATTTACTTTTAATTGTACATTACTGTACCTTGTTATTTTAAAATATAATATAATTAAAAATTATAATTCTATATTTATGTACCTTCCAAATATATAATTGTGAAACCAAAAAGAAATACCTGTTCAGTTCAACAGATAAGTCCTCAACATAACCAGAAACATCGTAATAACAATGCTGTCAGTTTAAGTGTTTAAAACGGTTCTATAATAATGTGTAAAAATTGTTGTAAAATTAATAATTACAATAAACGCACATGAAATCTATCTCGAGAAAAGGTCTGATGCACTATAAATACTATGCATAAGTAAAGGTCGCTCGTTGGATTTGCTAAGAAGTATTATTCATGCAGTAATAAAATAATAAAAAAATCTACGTTTTTACACAGGCAATGTTCATTTTGAACCCGTCTTGTGTTTTTAAAAAAGGCTAGATGCAGTGCAACAGAATGGAGCAGAATGCTGGTAACTTGACACAACGTCTTTAAAAATGCACCACTCACAGCAAGAAAGATTGAAAAAACAGCTAGAAACATTGCAAAGGTCAACAATGCCCTTGTAGCAAAAATAATTGAAAACCACACAGACAGATGCAATAGAATGTACTATAGTATGTGAATGAAGTGGTTTATTTCTTAAGTGTGTTTTATTTGTGAGTGCAGTGTAATTGACTATTTTGTTCTTCTTTTTCTCTCCAGTATATGGTAAGCCAGTCCTGCCTCCCAGCTCTACGCCCCCCTCCCCCTTACTTTTTGGGGGCTCTGGGGCCTTTCCCGCCCTGCAGGGTCCAGGAGGAGACATGTTGGATGTTGAGCTGGACTTTGATGGTCAAATGATGGGTGTTCCTGAGCCACCCCCACCCAACGTGGACCACATCCCGCGACCTCTCAGCCCCACTAAACTCACACCTATGGTGCACTCCCCTATGCGCTACCAGAGCGATGCTGAGCTGGAGGCATTGCGCAAGAAACTGGCCAATGCTCCACGACCGCTTAAGAAACGCAGCTCGATTACGGAACCAGAGGGTCCCAATGGGCCTAACATCCAGAAACTTCTCTATCAGCGGTTCAACACCCTGGCTGGAGGGATGGAAGGAGGAATGGGTGATGTGAGTGGAGGTGGAGGAGTGACTCCATTCTACCAGCCCTCTACGACCACAGGTGAAATGCTCTTTGATGCAGACAATGGGAATCAACTTTCAGAAACACCCATCGTGCCCTCAGAAGGCGCTGTTGCTGAGGATGTTGTCCCGCAAGGTGATGCCAATGATAATGAGCCCCCAGAGCAAGTGGCTGAGACGCTGACCCCTCCAGCACCAGAACCGTCAGAAGACAATAACAATAATCCTGCAGAAACATTAGCAATTTTGCCGAGTCCTGTAGCTGAGGCCAGCACACCTGAAGAAGCAGACACCTGTCCCTCATCCCAGCCCACGGTCAGTTTACTGATACACAGCCTCACACAAACTCAGCCTTGTGTATGAATCATTTTTAGTTCTAAACCCATTTAGATTTCCTTTCCTGCACTGCATATTATAATAATAATCATCATCATCATTGCATAATAATATATTGTTATTTAGATAGTATATTACAATTCAGTCTAAAGATTATATATAGTAGATTATATATTTATTTATTTAATTTATTTTGTGACTTGAAATTTAATCAGAATGCCACTTTCTTATCTCCCAAAAAATCTTAAGTATACAATTAGTTATTTTTAATTGCTTGTGGTGTGTGTGAAACTACATTTAAAAAAACGCGTTAGGAAAATCGTACCAACCCCATTCAAATTACAGATAAAGTATCTGATTAAATTAACATTTTTTGTTATGCCTATTCTGTCCATCTAGTAGTGTTTCTCATCATTCGGTACAACTCAACATGTCACATACTCTACAACTACGGTCAGAAAGTTTGTGTCAGTAATAGAAAACTATACTTTTATTCAGCAAGAAATCATTAAATTGATCATACGTGGCAGTAAAGACATTTATAATGTTACAGAAGATTTCTATTTCAAATAAATGTTGTTCTATTGAACTTTCTAGTTGAAGAAACCTGAAAAAAATGTATCATGGTTAACTCAATATTAAGCAGCAAAACTATAAGAAACAATAATAATAAACAATTCTTGATCAGCAAATCAGCATAGTAGAATGATTTCTGAAGGATCATGTGACACTGAAGACTGGAGCAATGACTGCTGAAAATTCAGCTTTGCCATCACAGGATACAAGTAAATTTTAAAAGAGATTGAAAAAGAAAAAAATATTGTAATTTGTAGTAATAATTCACATTATTACTGTTAAGCCTTCTTTCAAAAACATGAAAAAATTCACCCCACACTTTTGAACGTGGTGTAAGTGTGCTACATTGTTCTATGTCCAAATACACTCATTTCGACAGCAGTATAAATATATGAAATGTCACTTATGTTCACAGTTGCCTTTCTAGTTTCCATCTCCTCTCACAATGACAATTGCTCTCATTTGCTGCAACCAAAAAAAAAAAAAAAAAAAAAAAAAAAATAAAAAAAAAAAAAAAAAAAAAAAAAAAAAAAAAAAAAAAAAAAAAAAAAAAAAAAAAAAAAAAACAAAAAAAAAAAAAAAAAAAAACAAATATCAAAGTCCACAGTAGTTGTACCCAAGCGTTGTTTAATGTGTTTACATCATTAGTAGCTGATATAGGTTAGATACACCAGATATCTACAACAGTGTCTGAACAAACTGTTTAGATTATATTGCTTCCAACAGTGTGGAGGATGATCGGTACTAAAGAGCAGATTTGAAAAGCAAATCAGATTTTGTGCTGTGTGAACAAAGCTTGATGGTCCATGTCCTCAACAGGGCAAACGCACGAACCTAAAGAAACCCGACTCGGAGCGGACGGGTCACGGCCTTAGAGTGAAGTTCAACCCACTCGCTCTGCTGCTGGATGCCACACTGGAGGGCGAGTTTGACCATGTACAAAGGATAATCTATGAGGTATGTCATGTGAACACACTTTACACACTGCTTTATTTTGCCCATTTTTACTGAACAAGTTCTTATTTAATTCCTCTCATTTTAAAGGTTGACAATCCCAGCACCCCTAATGATGAGGGCATCACACCCCTCCATAACGCAGTGTGTGCCGGACACCACCACATCGTCAAGTTCCTGCTGGACTTTGGTGTTAATGTGAATGCAGCTGACAGTGATGGCTGGTGAGGACACTTTGATGGGTCTGTCAGTGTGAAACAGATTGATCAGTCTGTTCAAACTAACAGGTGTTTTGTAGACACCCACTGACATGTGTTTGTGTGTGTAGGACGCCCTTGCATTGTGCTGCCTCCTGTAACAGCGTGCACCTGTGTAAGATACTGGTAGAGTCTGGTGCTGCCATCTTTGCCACCACTATCAGCGATGTAGAGACGGCAGCAGACAAATGTGAGGAGATGGAGGAGGGTTACATCCAGTGCTCACAGTTTCTCTATGGTAAGAGTGCCTTTTCCTCAGAATGATTTTGTGCTCTCATACCGTCCATTTTGAGAACTCTGTTGAATCTAATGTGAAAGTGGAGGCAGTTTTTGGGATCAAATCTAAATGCAAGTTACTCTACAAAAGACTGAGAGACTTAAGACACAATTTATGAAAATCTCTGTATAAGATTCAAGATTCAAGATTTTTTATTTGTCACATACATGGTTATATAGAGAATATATGACCAGCAGTGAAATGTAAGTCAGGTCCGCTCCATGGACAGTGCAATTATTAAAGAATACAAACACAAGAAAATTATATATAAATATAGGTATGGAAAAAGTAAGATGAAAAAAATAAGAATAAAATAAAACTAGATATAAAATATACTGTAGACTTAATAAATATTAAGATGAGCAGGAATGTACAAGCGAAGAATGTGCAAACAGGTTGTACAGGGTAGTTACATAGCACCAATAGAGGTAAAAAAGTAAATAAATAAAATATTACAGAAATTGCTGTGTGCAAGTGACAATGTCAGTATATTAAGTGTCTTACTGATAATTAAGTGAAGTCATGTTGATGTTAAGAGACTGAGTTTGAGTTTAGGAGCCTGATGGCCTGGGGGAAGAAGCTCCTCCTAAGTCTCGGTTTTTGCCATCAGGCTACGGAAGCGCTTACCAGATGGCAGCAAAATGAAAAGAGTTACCAGGGTGGTTGGAGTCCTTGATGATTTTAACAGCTCTGCTTTTGCAGCGTTTGAGGTAGATGTCCTGTAGAGAGGGGAGAGCAGACCCTGATGACAATATCAAACCAAAAAAGAAAATGCTTTTTTACAAACACAAATAAAGCTACAAATGAATAAAAGGCTACATATACAGATAACTTCACTTTGATATTTACTGATATTATAGTTTTTTTGTATAAATGTCATTGAATGTTTTTGCCAAGTTCTCATTATATTTACACTGCTTTAACCAGCAGATGTCCTCAGAGTACAGAGTTTAGAGTGCTTAGAAATGGGAATCACCTGATTCAAAAATGTAAAAAGCCTCACTTTTTTCATCACTACTTGCCCATTGTCCAGCTTTTAGGCGTAATCAATGTAAGAATTCTCCAGAAATCCCATTAACATATCAAGAACACTACCATTCCAAGTGTTTGTGTGTCAGTGTGTGTGTGTGTGTTTGTGTGTGTGTGTGTGTGTATAATATATATTAATAATATATACACATAAAAGTGTATAAACGGACAGTAACTACATTTTGACAAAAGATTTCTATTCTTTCTATTCTGAAACAAGTGATCAGATTTTCTACTCAATGCAAGAACAACACCTGTTTTCACTGATAATAAGAAATGTTCTTGAGTAAAAACCTCAAATCAGCGTGATTAGAATGATTTCTGAGGATCACATGTGACACTGAAGACCTTCGAGTTTAAAATTCAGCTTTACCATCGCAGGAATAAATTGCATTTAAAAATATATTAAGATAGAAAACATTTATTTTAATCTTTCTAATATATGACTATATTTTTGATCAGATAAATGCAGACATGGTGAGCTTTTATAAATATTTAAAAAATCTTACCGACCCTAAACATTTGAACAGTAGTATATTTATAAATTTATTACTCAGTACTCACCAGTATAATTAGATGTCATTGTTTTTTTGTGTGGTGCATATGTTAATGCGGTAAAATCATACTGAATGAGATATTACCTTGCCTTCTCTCTGTGTTTACAGGTGTGCAGGAGAAGTTGGGAGTGATGAATAAGGGAGTTGTGTATGCGCTGTGGGAGTATGAGGCTCAGAGCGCAGATGAGCTTTCCTTTCAGGAGGGTGATGCCATTACTGTCCTACACAGGAAGGACGATACCGAGACAGAGTGGTGGTGGAGTAAACTCAATGACAAAGAGGGCTATGTGCCACGGAACCTATTAGGGGTAGGTGCACACACGGGATATAGCAGTAGAGTATCTTTTATTATGTATTCCTGTGATGCAAACCTGAAGTTTCAGCAGCCATTACTCTATTTTCAGTGTCACATAATCCTTCAGAAATTATTCTAATATGATGATTTGCTGCTCAAGAAACATTTCTTGTTATTATCAGTTGTGCTGCTAAATATTTTTGTGGAAACCGTAAAGGTTTATTGATGAATAACAAGTTCAAAAGAACAGCATTTATTTGAAATCAAAATCTTTTGTAACAATATAAATATCTTTCACTTTTGATCAGTTTAATGAATCCTCCTTGAATATATATTTTTAAATATTTTTTTTTATTTGATTCTCTGTAGCTTTACCGCAGAATAAAACCATGTCAGAGGTCTCTGGCGTAACTCTCTCGTGGGTGACCGAACGGACTGATGTCTTTCACCTCTATGTGCCACTTGGACCACAGAAGGGCTGAAGCTGCTAAACCCTGAACCTGGAGGCACTATTAACCGCACTACTCAAACACACTCTCCAGCGAGCACCAGGCCAAACAAGCAGCCTCAGGTTTCTCTGTCTGCCCCCATCAGCTCAGCCACCAGGCCTCCGTATCTCCCACTCCACTCCTCGCACGCTCTCTTGTATCCATGTTAAATGTATTATAGCTGTACATCACACTTTGGGGATCAAGCACTAATCACTGACAAGAGCTTTTCTCTATTTGTAGTTGCTTACCCATGATGCTTTGCAGAGAAGACCAGGGCAGGCAGTGCTCTTTGTCAGAGAGAGAGATTCTCTATACTTGGAATTGAACTGGATGAATGAGAGCTGAGGTTATGTAAGCTTAAAACAAAGGACTTGTGTGAATTTTATAGCTTATATCTACAAAAATGAGTGTATATGAGAGCAGAGAACAAAAATATAAATAGTTTGCGATTATTCTGATCTATGACTGAGGAATCCCATAAACTGATGGGCATGCATATGATTCATAAAGGTGCATATAAGTGAGAGTGTATGGGATTTATGTATGAGTGTGATTTTTATTTTTTTTTTCACTGCAGTGAGCATCATACAGAAGTGTGACGTGCTGAGAAGAGTTTTTCACAGCATAAGAGTGTTTTGAAGAGTGTATGTGTGAAGTGTTAGAAAGATTGAGATGAACCATCAGAACCATCATTTATGAAATCAGTAAGTATTTAGCTTACAGTGATTGACACTATACGTTTTTGTCAGTTTGTTGTCTGTAGAGGGTTTGGCTAGAATTCCACGGCTCTGATGAATTAAGCTGAAATTTTCTCTGCATTTACATTTATTTTAAACTTTTTTTTAATTTTTTTATTTAAAGTTTCTTTATATTATACCAGCCCATTCCACTCCACTCCAGTTTTTAGTCATGTGAAATGATTTTTATAATCTGCCGTTAAGGCAGTGAAGAGCTTTGTGGAGTTTAACCTTGTAAATACTGTGATGAGGACAGGAGAGGAGACCTGCTTGACTCGATGCTGTTAGACTAAACTGCCCGTGTGGGCTTCTGTGAAATACAGTGACTCGCACCTTGTGTTCTATACCTGACAACATAATAAAAAGAAATGAGTCGTAGCAAGAAATCGTGTCACTTGGTCTTATGCTCATTGCTCAGTCTCTCCCTCTCTGCTTTTGCTTTGGAAATCGATTTTTGAATCCAGTTTTATGCTTTTTAGTGGCCTAAAACAGCCAACGTTGTAGTCGTATCTGGTTGCTAGAAGCAACACCCATTGGCAGCTGATGGAAAGTATTGAGGTAAGATGAGATAAAAGTTCTTTAGCTGTAAGGAAAGCACTATATTTGGGGCACAACAAATTCAGCCCTGTACTCAAGTGCAACTATGGACACTAGTTTCATCATTACTATGGAGTTCAGTGGAACTTGCTGCAACCAATGCTTTGGGGAAACGCACCCCAGATCTCATACTGAGTGTGGGAGGAGTAACCACATCATGCTGGAGATCTACCAACTGAAGAGTTCAGTTTCAATGCTGGTCCGCCTGCAATTATCAAGTGCTCCTGAATGTTCATTCAGCCCGGATAATTTTGGCCCAGATGTTTTTTCATTAGGTGCAATAGGTTCGAAATAATAATTTGATTATTATTCAGTGTATTTCAAATTAAATAGCTAAAGATTTTTGTTATTCAGATCAAATATAAATATTGATGGTGGCTGAAGTTGTATTGAGGTCAGATGGGGCATGTTACTTTTCTCTGCGCTGTCACAGTCTGGCCAATCACAGAAGTTTGTTTTAACTATAATTAGTTTTATAGAGATTGAGCCGTTTTTCAATGTTGGTGTTACCTAACTACCTAAAATAGTATATACACAATTAAAAAATCGAAGCGGTTACCTTCGTGGTTCAAACGGCTCAGAAACAAAAAAAAAAACTTATACTTCCTTCTTTCAGCGTTGACTAAACCTGTCGTATACGGGAAGACTACTGTAATGAATGCTTGTAAAGTAAGCTGCGTTCATGGTTTCCGCAAAATGGTTGTTTTCTCAACTCAGAACAAAGCCAGCATTAAAAACGACCAAAACAAGCGCAATAAAGATAGAAGTATAATTATTTTAGATTCATCTCCCATTATGGACACTGGGTGGCAGTACAAGACCTTTTGACAGCAATTTAAAGAGTGGATTTTTTCTCCAAAGCCTATGCTTTTTATAAATGCAAAGAAAAAGAACTCCGTGTAAAGAAATAAAGCCTAGAATACTTTATATAAATGCGAAGAGATCTGGGGAAGAAAAGTCTCTTGAGCCGAGTCTCTTGGGGAAGGAGAAAAAAAAAAAAAAAGCCCTTGAGATTATGGTTTCTCAAAGGCAAATAATGACCTTGTTAGTCTACCTATAAAATAACCTTAAAGTGCAGGGATTATCCTACGTTATAAACGCCACCAAATTAACAGGTCTGTAAATACAAACCAAGCCTCCAAAATAACGCTAGAGCACCACCTAAACTGCCTTCGTTTCTGGCATCTGGACACATGCATCATGAATCAGAAGTAAATGAGGTGATGGATTGAAAACTACAGCAAACAACTTAGTTGATCTTTTAGCAATAACATGCACACAAGAAACTCCATGGGCCAAAGAGACTTTATTTCTGGTGTTAAGCTCCATCTTCAACATTGCAGGAAGTTTGAGATACAAAATCCTTCACACTGATGGAAGACTCGTCTAACTTTAGTGCCACTACCGTTTGGGTGGGGGGGGGAGAGGGAAAAAATGGGGGATTGTATGTTTCCTTGACGTAGTTAAGATTATTGGTACTGGAGGAAGGGAGGACTGGTGGAGGCAGGGAAGGAGTTAAGTTAGGAGTCACGAAGTGTTCACTTCTGCTCAGGCATAAGGTCATTAATTGACTGGCCTGCCTCCAGGCGTTTCTCCATCTCTATAAGCAGCTTAACTCCATCCACTACCATCTGAACCAGCTCAACCTCAGAGAAGCCCAGACGGTCTGCATTGGAGATGTCAAAGACACCGCCTACTGCAGCAGTGTCAACTCCACCTGGAGACGAGAGCAAGTTTAGTACGGCAGATTACATCCGGTACATGTAACAGAACTGCAGGTGAACATGTACCTGTTCCACGCTTTTGGAGCCTCAGTCGCTTGAGGACCTCGCCAAACTTCTCATGCTTGCTGAGGTTAGGAAGTTTGACATGAACGCCACCACGCAACCCTGTGCCCAGGTTGGAGGGGCAGGTTAGGACGTAGTGGGGTCCCGAGGTGTGGCTGCATGGGGGGTAGGGGGTCCACAGTGAACCTGCTGGGGTGTGTTTGCGGCGTCTCTTTTAACGCTCACCCTGCATCTGCAGTGACAACTCACAAGTTAGGAGTTTTAACACGTGCAGGAAGCACTGGAGAGCTGGGACTGCGAGGTGTGTGGATTAAAACCAACCTTTTGGGCCTTGCAGAAAGCGAGTTGGAAGACTTCCTGTCATTGCCGCGCGTGTGGGGAAAAAGAACCTTTCTGCATGGACATAGGAACGCAAGGTGTCTTCCTCTTGTCACCCATACCATATTGCTTGTTGGTCGGCGGGTGTGCCTATAAAGCATTAAGAGCGAGTGATTTATCATTGTAAAACAAAGTCTATTAGAATACCCAACTTGTCCTCGGAGATTTTTAATGGGACAAGTCAATGCAGAATATGGCCGCTCTCTGAGTGCACAGTCCCGGCACTTGTGACACGAAGCCAATCGGCTGAAATCAGCGGTGTTCACTGTGCATGCTGCAAGTCCCGTTGGGCTAGTATAAAAAGCTAATGCGCTTGGGTAGAACCGGGGCGGGAGAGACTGCGCATGGAGGCACACTTCTTAATCGGAATGCGGGCTTGGAAAAATAAGGCCTTTATATAATCTATTGAGCAAATAAAACCGTTATGATATCAGTCTTATAATCAGGTCGAGTTGGTTAATTGGGGATGCAAATAGTGAAATTAGCGTAAGGCGTGGGTGGTTTGCTGAATTTATGTTTGCCCCTTGCGAAATGAGATGGAGGGACTGCCTGCAGGACCAGAGCGTTTTCAAAGATGGCCACTTGTACGTACTTGCTTAACAGGAACTGTTGTTTAAAATGGGGAGTGGATCAAACCTTTCAGCAAAGAGGTCCCTAAAACGCCAAATCGGTGCTTGGCGAGACAACGGGGATTCACGGTTTTTGGATACCTGTCAAAGGGGGACTGGTACGAGTAGGCATTCTCCATCTCTAGTAATTTTCTTATCTTGCACCAACATGTCAGGGACGATATGAAATCAGCGGTAAATAAGTTATAGGATAAAAAAAAGTGGGCAAAAACCAAGATAATCTGAGACGGGCCAACAAACAGTTCTGATTCGAGTTGATATTATATTAAGTAGCCTGCCAAGCACCATTGTCTATGAGAGAAATACAGCAGTTGAGAAGAAACAAATACAACCATAAAGTTGTACACCAACATGGGCTGGTTCGGTCGTGCAAGGAAAAGCTTACCCAAAATAAAAAAAAGGGAAAAAAAGGACAAACCAAAGCCAGTGGAAGCAAGTACAGAAAAGAGAGAGTCGAAAAGTAGAGGACGAGTGAAGGGAGCGCTGAGGATGCTACAAAGAAATAAAAGAAAGTACGAAGTGGCCAACAGACTTGTTCATAGTCAGCTGTGCGAATTACCCATGGGATAGGCAACCGCGGATGGTAGGTAAGAGTGGAAGCCATGAGAAATCTAAGTTGAGTAGAGAGATGGAAGTAATACAAGAGCTCAAGAGATCAGAAATCAATCCAGATTAAGAAGGCGAGGCGGCTAACGATCCATCTAGGGCGAAGAAACTCATGATCCTTAATGGGGGAGAAAAAAAATAAAAAAAAAAAATGGACCCCCACAAGTCCGGTCTCACTCACACAAGCCCTCGGGCCATCCGGCCAGATCCCGGGCCATCCCAGAGGCCAGCATGCATGGGGGACACAGGGCTGTGGCAATATGCGGGGCATACAATCACGGCTGTGCCCCTCCTCTGGCAGGGTCCTTGAGGGTAGGCAAGTAGCTTTCCTGTAAGATCGCCATCAGGACGGTCCCCAAGAGCTTGGAAAACCACAACACAAGCTGAGCAGTACAGTGGATGCTATTCAATCACTCCTTTCTCACCCACAGGAGAACACCGTCTGAACGACCATATGAATCTGTGCATCCATACGAAAACCGCTTCCAACCGAGCGCACCCTCAAAGACAGACCCTCGATGGCCCGCATCTCCCCACGGCGTGCATTGAGAGGGAGCAGAACCACTGATGGCTGCCCTTCGCGAGTTCGCCTCGGAGCTCGAGGACTAGTGTGGGGGTCCAGGTCATGGGGTCCCCAGCCCTATGTGCTGAGCACACCCCCAAATTAACAGAGACTCTTTAAAATGTTAAACCCAAGGAGATCACCAGACAGGGTACCTGAGGTTGTCCTGGTTTCAAGGTCCTCTTGTGTTGTGTCTGGTGGTTTGTATCCTCCTAGGCGGTCCGCAATGAGAGGGATTCCGGAGGATCTGCTGAACACCTTCATACGTCCTCCTCATCTCCCGCAAACGCAGCCCACCGTCATATGAAGTGGAAATGCCTGAACTACAAAAGATGCACATTGTGTGACCGGGCAGAGGGTCAACATAATATACTGCCACACGTGGGAGGGGAAAGAAAAAGGAGGGGAAGAGAAAAAAAAACAATCATGTATTGTATTACGGGGGCATGTTTGTGCTGGCAGAACATCATGACTTCCCAGAACACAATTCCGTCTTTTTGGCGGTGGTCCTTCACACGTAACGACACGGGGGTGTTAAAAAAAAGGAAAAAAAGCAACCGTTCACATACCGCGTCTTTTGCGCGCTCAATTCCTTATTTCCAATGCAGGCGCGCTCATAATGGAAGCGACGCGCTCATTTTTTCCTAACACCGCGTCCGGTCCAAAAAGCGCCGCATCGAGAAAAACAACATTTCAACTTTCAACAAGCCAATCCTTTCCCGTAACAACATTGAAAGCTCAGTCAATATGAAGGAACAGCTGATCATAGCTGTATAGGATATACATTTTTAAATAAATTTAGTAGCAGAACTACTGCAAGCGATTTTTAGTGCTGCAAATCCATTTATCCTTTGCTGAAACGTCCGCGTCTTCATGGAGAGCGCAGGTCACGGTTGCAACGGCAGACGCCCCCGGAGCGCAAGCGCCCGAACGCTTTGGAAAAAAAAAAAAAAGCAGAAAGCGCCTAGCGTTTTCCACGCGTTTTTAGGCGCGACATGTGAACGGCCCCTTAGACTGATGTCATTGCCATTTTCTGGGCGCATAGCTCATTCATGGGGGTATAAAAAAAAAAAAAAACTGTGGCATTAGCCATCAGGATAACATCAGGTGGCATGAGGAAGCAGCAAAGCATGCAAATCAGAATGTTACAGTAGAGTGCAACTAGGTTCAGTGTCTCTTCGTTTGACATCAGGCCCAAGAAAGCATTGAATATTACCTACGTACTAAATGTACGTTTTTTTGAAAGCACTAAGCCTAAATGTGCAAGAGTAGCTGGACTCCATAGAGATTCAGAACTGATATTCAAGCTTATATTTGTCCTGCTTCTAACAATTAAGCTATGCACTGATCACATGACGACGAATGTTGTCATTCAAAATTGTCCATTGCACAAATGGTTGAATGCATTACTAGCAAAGTATTTAGAGACCCACTGAATTACGCCTATTTTTAGCAAATTGCATCATTACAGCACAGCCAGTAATCATGCTTGCTCAATGTCCATTTCAAAGACCAGCCAACTAGAAATACATTCAAGCCATTTCATCTTCAGAGAACTTCAATAACTAGTAATGAAAAGCACCAATTATATGTACTAACATGGTTTTGTTTATATTAGTCGGGAGCTGAATTTGCCTATTGTTCGTTATTACATTAATTTGACCGCTTGGCCGATACTGCAACATAATCCAAAACATCGAGTTGGCCTGCGTGCATATTAGTGTGAGATGGACGTTCTCATGTGTCTGCTGTCATAGAGGATGTTATATATTCGGTTGCAGATGCGTCATATCACAAGACACTTTGGGACACTTTCCTCCCGACTTTATGTGTTGACAAAAGCGCGCAAACTCAAATTTGGGCACGTATCAGAATCCGTCTACGTTTGATCCCGGCAACCCCATGCACCGCAATCCGCGGGGGCGCAGGGAAACCAACGGTATTTCCGGCCGGCAATCTGAACCCGGGACTGTGTCCGTTTACCCACCCCGGGTTGCTAAATCACAGTCCGGTCTGAAAGTGACGTCATCCACGGTAAATTCCGCTGGAGATCGTGTTCATTTTCCCCGGCATTGTGTGCGTCATCTCCAGCGGTCACACCTTCGCACTGTTGCTTGCTGGGGCTGGCTGAGGTCGGATAACTCCTCCGGCGGCGAAGTGTCATCTTCACTGATATGGTGAAGTGGTGTGCCCGAAAGAGCAGTGTTTGCTTCGACCTGGTGCAAATATTTGGACACAAGACGCGTTAAAGGACACAATTCAAAATCCATTCGTCACGAGGAATGACAAAGCCAGCTCCTGCAGCTGCCTTAATATAGTGCCGCAACAGCATAACGCGCATTTTCCTGAACCGGATGAATTGGTTTTGGGGCGGCGAACCGTTACAGCCAAAACAACGACAGAATGTTGCTTCGGTGAACGTGTTCGGTCACGCTGGCAGTAACAGATGACAATGTGGAGCTGGACGTCAAGGTACCGTGCGCGGCTCACAGGCTATGGCGAGTCCGCTGAAAACGATCCCAGTCGGATCGATTCAACATAAGGCATGCAGATATTATATGCACGTCCATTTAATAGCCGTTCTGTGGCATGATGGGAAATAAATGTATTACTCTTTGGAAGCAATTGCGGTAATGCGCAAAGCAACGTCCCAAAGACACTTGCAGAGAATGATCGGCTCGACTGCAATGATCGTTCTGTGTTTGGGACAGAACGCCTTGTTTCATGCAAACTCATCCGCATCGTAACATCTTTTGGGGACCACGGGACCATTTACAAGCGTTTTAAAATAAAAAGTTGACGTTACTAATCTAGCTCTCTATCTAAAACTTAAAAGATTTAGGAAAAAACAAGGGGCGCCTCTGCAAACTGCCATCAGAATGAGCTTAAATATAAATTACAACCAACGAAGAATCCTTCGAATATCGATGCATTCCTGATCATACTTTAAAGAATTAATATAGCCCACAAATGTATGTTTTTGTAAATTGATCTGGCAGCGTTATCACGTCATATTTTCTGACTATTATAATAATAAAGGCTTGATTTAATGAGCTCAAACAAAATCCATACCTTGCACTGATTTTCTTTGGGGAAGCGGAATGAATCCTTCCTAAAGTCCACCAGAACCCACACAAGACTGATAATGGTGTCCAGAAGTAAGCGGCTTTGTTGGGTTTTTATATCAAGCCCGAGCTCTCCTCTGATTGGACGCTATTTGAGTCCATTCATTCTATTGGACAATCACGTCCACAGCATCCAGTATTTGCTTACATTGGTCACATGCTGTTTTCCCGTCACTGCTCTCCTTGTCATGATTGACAACAAAATTGAACAATGTGGAGTTCGCTTGACTCTTGTCTAGCATCTTAACAACTGCGCGATCATAAAAATGTCTAACCTGTACCGAGTCCCCAATATAAGCTAGGTTTTTAAAGTAAGTCAGTTAGATTGATTTAGCCTATTATTTTTTTAAGAGAATCAACTTATATTAGTAGGCTACATTATAAAATGCTTATCAGATTGTGTGAGTATTTATTTATTGCTATAGTCTTCTTCACAGACCCCCTGGAAAACTTTGAAGGCCCCCATAATCTGGTTTATTGTTCTGGCTGAATAATTTATGCCACACTGTTTTAAAGTCTTTCTAACCGTCTGTCTGTTTGTGTTTGTTTAGCTTTTAATATACATCACCATAATGCATTATCCATTACTTTGATGTAGTGTTGAAGTGGTTTTGTTTTCCCAGGAAATGAATTTTGGTTAGCATTTATTGCTGGTTTCATGTTGTCGTCTTGTAGATTGCTTTATGAAGCAGATCGGTGTTTATATGCTTCCGTCTCTTCTGTCATGCAAATGAATATGAATGAACAAAATGCTTTAGTCTCTAAGCAAAGTCATCAATCTGCTGTGCTTTAGATTTCAGTGTAACTCAACCCTAAATCTAATCTTTCAGTAACATCACTTTCTGTTCAGTTCATTGTATCATTGGTATATTATTTATACACAATTTTTTGTTCAAATAAACTTTTATTCAGCAAGGACTCATTAAATTGATCAGAAATGACAGTAAAGACATTTATAATGTTATATTTTTAATATACACTGAAGACTGGAGTAATGGCTGCTGAAAATTAAGCGTTGCCATCACAGTAATAAATTACTTTTTATATATTAAAAGGAAAATGTTAAATGGTGATAATATTTTACATATTGCTCGTTTTTACTGTAAGTTTAACAATAAATAGTCGTCGCATAAGATACTACTTTGCAAAATTTAAATAAAATTAACCCTAGAGTATCATGTAAGGATTTGGCATGAAATGTACCAGAATTTGGACCTTTGCAAACAACTTTTATTGTTCTTGAACAAGCCTTTCCCTTCGTCTTTCCTCTATATATTGCTAATGAGAACCTTCTGGATTTCCTGGATTTAAGGGACCACCTGCTGTGAAGGAAATTATATACTGCTCCTGTAAGTGCGAGGTTGTTGCCATTGTGAGTCTGAGCTGTGTTTTTACTAGAGTCACAGCTTTAACTATAGTCCCCTGTGTACAGTAAGCTCACCTAGGAGCTTAACCGTGGGCTCATGGAGAGACGTCCATGCTGAGAAGATAATGCCATCTCCACAGCGCTTGACTTCTAGTGTAGTTCAGTGCTGTTAGTGCTGCCTCTACCTCATGCTTTGTCAGAAATCACATAACGTACTGCTGTTTGTGTCAAGTTAACCTGTGTCTTTCTGTTTGTCTGAAGTAGGCTATCCCAGAAGGCCAAGCCCGACCACACCCCTTTTTTTGTGAACGACTGAATGCTTTACTGAAGGTATGACACACATTCACATTTCATGATGTCTAGTTTTCAACTTAGCATTAGCATAACAAATGGTATGCTGGCAAATGAAGGCACTGTGAAATTTTCTTTTAATTCTTTTACAAAGAAAGTTTGATTTGAGAAAGAGAGAACATGTCTCCGAATGAAGCCTTAGTCTGCATCTGATGAGTATTCATGATGGCAGTGTTCCCCCCCACCCCTCAACCCTGTGGACTGTTTTTTTCTCCCCGGTTCAGGGAGTGCACCGTAGAGTGCAGCAATCACATTTTGACCGGGTGAGACAAACGCTGATGTCATGGAGGGTCTAGGGTAGAATACTTTGCCTTTAGCTCGCTCGTTTTTATAGATACAAAGCACTGGGCAGAATACTGATGGTCAAAAACAACACCGCATGTATGCTAAAGCAGAACAAAAGAGCAGCTATAACGGCATGTCATGCTAATTGTCACCTTGAGAAGCTCACAAAGCACTACTAGAATAATGAAGTCCCTTTCTCAGATAATTTTATCTTACACGGAAGGCTAACAGCCTACAAAGTCTTTCCCCATCCGCATTGTCTGTCAAGTCCTCCTGACCGGGAGCTGTCAAAATCACCCCTTCCCTCTCATTTGCATCGCTCTTGAGAGCATTTAATCCGTTCTTTCTCTCCTCCTCCTCTTCCTCAGTCACCTCTCTGAAGCTCTGTGTAGAGGCCAAATCAGCACTATTTAATGATCACAGACAGGAGACCAAAAATTATTCAAATGTATTTAAATCTATTACTTATTCAAAACTCCTTTGGAAGGGGATTTTAATATAATCGCACCTCAGTCCTAAGCTATATGTACACTACCATTCGAAACTTTGAGGTCAGTAAAATTTTAAAGGAAATTACACTTTTATTTACAAGAACACATTAAAGACAGTTATGTAACAACATCTTGAAACAGTATCATGGTTCCACAAAAATGTTAGCTTCCCAGGTTGTATTCACTATGGATAATTAACAAATTCCTCTGCATATTAAATGATTAGGTCCGGAGTAAGCTTTGGCCATCACCGGAATGAATAACTTTTAAAAATATTAAAATAGAAAATGTTTAGTTTAAATTGTAATAATATTTCAACAGTATGACTCCAGGTTTCCCAGTGGGTCTTAAAAAAGTCTCTACATGTATTTATCAAATTTAAGGCCATAAAACCATTCTTAAATCAGAAATTCTTATTATGAGTCAGTCAATGATAAATTTGAGGCCAGAAGACCAAAATTGCGAGATGGGGGGGGGCTTAATTTATGATTAAACTTCATAAGGCTCTATTCATTAAAAAGGTAGTTCACTCCCCCAAAATGACAATTCTGCAGTAAATACTCACCCTCACCATGTCGTTTCCAACACTTAAACCTTGCTTGGTGATCATCAATCAGAACCCAAATTAAGAGAGGTTGGAGGGTCATTCCGTACATCGGGGGGGGTGCTGCATGAACCCTCCCATAGACAGCAACGGGTCCTTACAGGATCGAACGCGGCGTCCATAAACATAGAAGGATAATTGGTCAGAATCATCCATTTGACATCAGGGGTTCAACAACCATACTTTTACAGAAGCTACGAGAATACGTTTTTTGGCACAAAAGAAGCAAAAGAAAAACCAACTTTATTCAACAATTCGTCTCCTCCGTGTCACCGTAGCGCCATTTTGGAGAGTATCCGCGTGGCGCACCTGACACAGAATAGCATACGCTGTTTACGTCCAGCGGACGCCCTTGCTGTCGATTGAGGTCCGAATCTGTCAGAATGCATCAAATATTTTTTTGTGTTCCGAAGATGAACGAAGTTTTTACGGGTTTGGAACGACATGAGGTGAGTATTAATGACAGAATTTTCTTTTTTGGGTGACCTATCCCTTTAAAGAAGCAGGTCATATGGTATTTTACAGTGTCCTAATATTGTTTTGGAGTCCCCTACAACAGTTTTAAATGCATCTAAGGTCAGAAAACAATGTAATTTTCTCAGAATATACATTTAAATATTAGAGTCATTTGCCAATGATTTCTAAACGGTTCGTTCCAAGCAAGTTCGGAGCAAACCCCTCCCTTCCATAAGCCTACTCTGCTCTGATTGGTCAGCTGGCCAAGCTTGTTGTGATTGGCACAAAGAGGAGCGTTTGAGCAAGTTAGTGAGCGCTACCATTGAAAAAGCACCTTTACATAAAACAATAATATATTGCTCCAATCCATTCTTATAATAATGACAAAATACAAAAACACTTATGCAAGCGAATCGTGCCCACAGCTAATGTTTAGCTTCTAAACTGTGAACACGAAAGTGCTTAAAACAATAATAGTGGATAATGGTGGATACGTTAGCCGAGTGCTAACTGATGAAACAATACAGTTTGTAAACCAAAATATGTCTACTATAATGTTTGAAGAATGACAGACAAAAGACACTCTGTCTTAACTTCTAATCAGAATGCAGAACAGCTGTATCACAGGCGCACCAGCCTAACTAACTCGCTCGTCTCTCCCGCATTAACAACCCATAACTAGAGTAACTACTACTGAACTACTGCCGTTGCAAGCAAATAAACAGCATTTTCACAATGATTATAAAGTCTGTGTGCTACAGGTGCATCTCAATAAATTATAAAGTCGTGGAAAAGTTATTTCATTTCAGTAATGCCAAAAAAAAGGGAAAGGATCAAGGGATACTGCAATTGTGAAACCGCCGGTGTATTTAAATAAATTTCATGCACACAGATGAAGTAGTTTAAGTGTTTGGTCGTTTAAATTGTGAGATTTTGGCTCCGCATTTAACAAAAACCCCCACGATTTCCCACTATCTCAACAAATTAGAAGACGCATTAGACCAATAAAAAAAAAACATTTTTAGTGAATTGTGTTGGCCTTCTGGAAAGTATGTTCCTTTACTGTACATGTAATCAATACTTGGTAGGGGCTCCTTTTGCTTAATTACTAACTTGCCGCGGAGGCAATTCGGCGTGGCTATGGAGGTGATCAGTTTGTGGCACTGTTGAGGTGGTATGGAAGCCAAGGTTTCTTTGACAGTGTCCTTCAGCTCATCTGCCTTTTTTGGTCTCTTGTTTCTCATTTTCCTCTTGACAATACCACCCCATAGATTTTTTCTTCCCCCTAAGTGGGGAAAAAAAAAAAAATTCAGGTCTGGTGAGTTTGCTGGCCAGTGAAGTACACCAACACCATGGTCATTTAACCATCTTTTGGTGCTTTTGGCAGTGTGGGCATGTGCCAAGTCCTGCTGGAAAATTAAATCAGCATTTCCATAAAGCTTGTCAGCAGAAGGAACCATGAAGTGCTCCAAAATTTCTAGGTAAAAGGGTGCAGTGACGTTGGTTTTCAAAAAACACAATGGACATTGCACCCCAAATCATCACAGACTTTGGAAACTTAACACTGGACTCTTCAAGCAACTTGGGCTATGAGCTTCTCCAGCCTTCCTCCAGACTCTAGGAGCTTGGTTTCCAAATGAATACAAAACTTGCTCTCATCTGAAAGAGGACTTTGGACCACTGGGCAACAGTCCAGTTTTTCTTCTCCTTAGCCCTGGTAAGACGCCTCTGACATTGTCTGTGGTTTAGGAGTGACTTAACAAGACGAATACGACAACTGTAGCCAAATTCCTTGACAACGTCTGTGTGTGGTGGTTCTTGATGCCTTGACCGCAGCCTCAGTCCATTCCTTGTGAATTTTTCACTCAAATTCTTGAATCGATTTTTTGCTTGACAATCCTCATAAGGCTGCTGTTCTCTCGGTTGGTTGTGCATCTTTTTCTCTTCCACACTTTTTTCCTTCCTATCACTTTCTTTACATTCTTGGATACACACTCCTGGACAGCCAGCTTCTTTGGCAATGAATGCTTGTGGCTTACTCTCCTTGTGAAGTGTGTCAATGATTGTCTTCTGGACAACTGTAAGATCAGCAGTCTTACCCATGATTGTGTAGCAATAGTGAACCAAACTGAGATACCATTTTGAAAGCTCAGGAAACCTTCATAAAGCACATTTCAGGAAACACATGTTCTGCAGGTGTTTCGAGTTGATTATTCTAATTGGTTGAGATAGTGAATTGGTGGGTTTTTGTTAAATGTGAGCCAAAATCATCACAATTAAAATAACCAAAGACTTAAACTACTTCAGTCTGGGTGCACTGGATTTATTTAATACACTAGTTTCACAATTTGAATTGAATTACTGAAAAAATTTACTTTTCCATGACATTCTAATTAATTTTCAGATGCACACTGTAATTCTTTATTATTAAACGAGTGATATAAATAGAATCAAACGTCAGTCTACTTAATCGAACACACGCAATTCCGGGGTTAGAGAAAGTAGTGGGTATCAACCAGCATTGATTACGGGGGGGGGAGCAACCAAAAAAAAAGTACTTTCAGTAGAAAACAGTAAATCTGCTTTACTTGGAAACCTAAAGCTGCACTAGGTATACTGTACATCACATATTAGCACAAAACTTTGCTATGTTAGAGGCACCTCAATGGAGAGTTACCACAGGGGTGAGGGTGCGCTAACGTTCAAGTCGTACTGTGCAGGTTGAGCCTAGATCCGCAACAGAGTTTGTTGTCGTGATCCAAATAAGAATATTAAGAGTGCCACACATATGTAGCTGGAGGGCGTGGCAGGGGAGATCAACTTGTAAAAGACATGACACCCATAACAAAAGTTTGAATTGGGTATTTCTGGTGGTATCTTTGAGACACACGGCGTCTTCGCACATGGATGTAAACACCTAACTAAGCGGATGTGTTTGTGGGCGAGTCAGGACCGTTCGTATTTCACAGGCAGCGCAGTTGGATTATGCAAATTTTTTAAAACCCGAGTGACGAAACACCCCAACCGGCTAGCTGACCGAGACCCCACAAAAAAAACGATTCAGATCGACTCTCCTATTGAGAAACAAATCAAAAAAATCTTTATTTATCATGGCACTTTTTATGATTAACAACTTGCAGATTGTTTCATTTAAGGATAACTCTACGTTATCACTCAAAAGAGATATTTTTTTCAAAACGCAACCTATATGACCTGCTCTTTTAAATCAACAATGATCTCCCTTTCTGCCATGTTTATAATGTCCACAGCTGCTGCTTTGTCCCTGGCCCGTTACACCCGCGGGAAAGTTCTATTTACCTTTACATACACAACTTCTCGCGTGCTCTCTTTCTTTCCTGATTTCTGTTTCCATTCTAAGTGCCCCCCCCCCCATGCTGGCAGAGAATGAATGTGCATTTTTCAATAAGCCCAAAAAGTTGTAAATTTTAACTGTTGTATACGATCGATAAGAAGCACTTTTGGAGACTTCTGTTAAGCTGAACTACTTCACAATAAAAAAATACACTGTATATGGAATAGTAAATCGTTAAAGATGTGCAGAACTAGTGCATGACGTAATGCAATACTGGAAAACAACTGTACAACCATGGCAGATTGCCCAGAACTTTTGAGCAAAATGGCAGGCGCTATTGTACGCAACAGCTTGATGCAACCAATTTTCCAGCCTAAACAAAGGGCGGGGGCGAAAAACCCCTAAACTATTCAGAGCATTCAGCGGCTCAGAAAAGATTGTCTTTGGCCTTTGCTCTGACCAACACATTGGTTCCCAGAGGCTGGCAGTGGTAGAGGCCTTTAAATTTTATCCAATGCTCAAATGAATTTTAGATGTCAGCATCACTTATCATAAACTCACTTATCTTGAATATAAAGTCTAGTACTGCTGTCCCTCCTCCTGCGTGACAGAGCCCATCCATAGTGTGAGAGCCTGCCCATTGAAAACCTCAGGCAAAACAGCTGAAAATCCCGCACCCCATCACACAGTGCCACGCTTGCAGACTGAAATCAGTGAGCCGAACACACGATAAATAGAGTTCAGCACTTAACTATTTCTCATAAAACTTGCCTCATGGGGTTTGTTTCAGGAACTGTAGTATATCTGTATGGCTGTTTCAAGGCTTTGCACGATTTTTAACGTAACACTTGCTGGGTGCCTCTTGAAGGAAATATAATAGAAATGGCTTCAAGGGGTTCAAGTAAATGCGAATAAAAGTTTTCCTTTCTCTGGTGAGTGTTACAAGCTCTTGGTGCATAAATAAGATCTGTAAAGTTGCAAAGACAAGTCTCAAATCCAAAGAGATATTCTTTATAAAAAGTTAAGAGTCAGCCACACCTACGTAAAATTGCTCGTTCTAACACGCCCCCACATATCTAACTCACTATGTGGAAATATTAGCATAACAGCATAATAACACCGCCCAAATGTTCACGCAAAGGAAGGCGTAACTTTTATTCTCGCTCTAGTATCATTGTTGCTAAGCTTCTGCCGCAAAAGCCGCCATGGTCGTGGAACGCTGTGTTAGTCGATGGGAAGGCTAAACGTACTTTTGTTTGGAGCCTTCCAAAAGAGAGACGATATCCCGTAATAATCATTCGTCCTGCGGAAGCTGAGCGCCGTCGACTGTTCACTGAGGAAATACACATGCTTTCACTTTCGCTAGCTGTGGATGATCGCCGATTTTGGCTTTCAACCGTTACAGGGGGGGGGTGAGTCTCGAGATTCCATCCCGGGGGTCGATCACTTTGTTTGCCAGGCAGGCAATCACAATCTGTTAAGGGGGGGGGGGGGGGCGTACATTTTCCGTCACACACGCTTGAGGAATTCGGCTAATCACAACGCACAGGATAGCTGGCCAATCAAAGCACACCTAGCTTTTCAGAACGATGAACTTTGTATGTAATGGAAGAGATCAAATCAACAAGGAAAAAAAGGCTGATTTCAGAAAGTCTGGCCATGAGGAGAGGAGAAACAATAATGTACAGTATAAAATAATGTGTTTTTTTTACCTTTAAACGCGCAAACACATTTCATTACATACACAGCCAAATACACAAAATCTGTTTCTTTTTTAGCCACATCTAATGACCCCTTTAATGTTTATGCAATATTGATAATTTTATGATAACTCGTTCTATATCTTCCATATTTGTTTGTGTCATATCCTTCTACTTGTTTCACCAATTATGACTTTTTATCTCATATTTGTACTTTAGTAATTATGATTTTTGAGTGATACTTTTTTCGTTTACAGATAGCTCATAGTTGCCTTTTGGCCACACACACATGAGAATTTCAACTTATTAAAATGTCATAATTATGTTTTTTACGTCCTGTTTTTTACCCTTTTTATCTAAATAATCACAAAAAAAAGAAGTAACCAAATCAACAGGCTGATCTCATACTTTTACATGACCTAGGGTAAATTTTGCTTTATCCTATAATTTGAGCATTTTTTCATAATTTTTGTTAGTCTGTTTTCCTTTCTTATATTGTTTTTTTTTTCATCATTTTTAACTTATCTCATAATTTATGACATTATCCACTCTTAACGTAAAAATAAATGTGCTTCATGATGCCATAGAAGAACCGTTTTGTCTAAATGGTTCCATAAAGAACTTTAATATCTGAAGAACCTTTCTGTTTGACAAATGGTTCTTTGTGGCGAAAGAAGGTTATAAAAAGGTAAGAAAGAGATGTTTCTTTAAATAACCTTTGACTGAATGTTTCTTTGTGGAACCAAAAATGTTCTTCTATGGCATCGCTTCAAGAACATTTTGAAGCACCTTTATTTTTAGCGTGTTTCATAGTGAGTTTTTCTTATAATTTTGACTTTTGTCATAATTATGATTTTTAAACATAATTTATAGTTGTATTTCATAATTATGACAGTATTTTATAATTTTGACTTTTTCTCATAATTTTGACTTCACTTTTGTCTCATAATTATGACTTAGTATCTCATAATTTTGACTTGTCATAATTATGGCTTTTATAACTCCTATTTTTTTTTTTTTTTTTTCCTTTTTATCTCATAATTATGACTTAGTATCTCATCATTTTTATTTTTGTCATAATTTTGACTATCATCATTTTTACTTTTTATCTCAAAATTATTATTTATCATAATATTGAATTTATTCATTTGTTTGTTTTTCTGTTTGTGCATCCCTGGTGCATTTGTTTTTTTTTGTTTTTTTAAATACCATTAGTTTCTTTAGAGATAAAACTTTTAAAGAGGAAAAACCTGGACTATTCCTCACAGATGGGACTGATTAAAGCACCGTGCAACAACATGCTTTGCTGGGTGTTGGTCTCTTTAGTACCAGACTCGCATATTAAACCATTAAACACTCAGAAGCACTCTTATAATGGATCGCAAGTGAAAGTAAGACTTTCAGCCTTTCTGTATCATGCTTGAGAGGGATTATGCTTAGTGCTTGTGAAGAGCTCTGCGGTAATGATTCCTTGTTCCAATGTCCATAACATTTACGTTGTTTAGAGTTATAGAAGGACATGTTTTGCTTAATGTAGTGCACTTAGCTGACTCGCTGAAAAACAGCTCTCAGCTGCAGATGGGATGGAGCATGCAACAAACACACTGCATTGCATAACACACTCACATATTGTCTAATTCACTAACATTACACACACACTGTTTCTCACTGAGTCACACAGCATGCGACGTCACAGTGATGTGCATGGGCTATGCAGCGGGATTGGTGTGTGTATCAGAGAATATCATGTCTGTAGCAGGTTTATATGATATGGAACAACCGCTCTCCCTTAAATCCATATCGATCACACTGATCGTGTTTTGCTGCGAGATGTGAAATATAATCAGAATTTCATAAGGAGTGGAGTGGGTGGGGTCTTTCTCTCTCTGTCGTCTGCTGGTGTCTGTGGTCACGTGTGGAGGCATGCATATGATGCTGCATGACCGCTCAACTGACTTGCTCTACTGTGTAGCATTTAGTTCTGCCATTATATACAGCAGACCTCCGCTCAAGCTGTTAACGTTTTGGAACAATCTGCATTTTGTGTGTGACTGTGTCCTTCACAAAAAACGTGTAGGAGTCTTGACTTGAGTAATATCAATTGAGTTGTGGCTATGCTAACAACACTAATCTCTAACGAGCATAAAGTACACAGCATTTTTAAATTAAATTTTTATAACTAATTGTAATGATTTTTTTCCCAGTTTTTGTTGATATTGTTTTAGTTTTTCTGGTCTAATAAATACCTTGAAGTTGGCAGGAACATCATTGTTTTTTTTTTTTTTTTTTAAAAGGGGTCATCTGAGCACGAGTTCAATTTTTCACTTTCTCTTGGAGGGTGTTAGACAAATAAAAAAGGGAAAGGAGCTGTTGTGGCATAAAATGAAGAGTCTGTAAAGTTGCCAAGGACGCAAGTCTCAAATAAACCCAAGAGAAATGCTTTATAAAATCCACGAGATCAGGAGCCCCCCCTACCTAAACGGCTTCGTTCTAAAAAAACACGCGTAAGAACGCCAGTAAAAAGGGGGGGGGAACGAAACGAAAGGGGGGGCCCGGGGGCACACACATCATCTAGGGGATACCAACACATTTGGGAAGAGATGTGCATCACCCCAAAGAGCCCAAATGTCCTGGGCAAGAAAGAATGCTAAACCTTTTATTCTCGCTGAGTATTTGTTTGTTGGCCCGTGCCGGCATCCGCCGCCATGGTCGTTGGAGATTCGTGTGTCTTGTTGTGAAAGTGAAACTACTTTGTTTTGGTCTTCCAAAAGAGGACGATATCCACTTCGTCATGCCCTAGAGCTGATCTGTGCTGGTCGCTAAGGAAATACATCAACTTAGTGCTGTGTATCGCCGGATCAGCTTTCACCGTGGACTAAGCGTGAGTCCAGCCCGGGGTTTCCCCACGTCATGGGGGGGGGGGGGGTTGCCGCTCACTGAAACAATCGAATCCCGCCGTGCCGCAAAAAAAAAAGGGAAACAAAAAAAAAAAAGAGGGCCGCTTCGTCCCAAGCCAGGAAAGAAAACTGCGCCTCCGACTCACCAAATCAGCCCCAGGCGGCCTCCCGGCTTCAGCTCACGCTAAGCCGCTGTGTTTTTCGTTGTGAAAGCAGAATTACTTTGTTTGGTCTTCCAAAAGAGGGTACGACTAGAAATCAGTGGTTAAGTTTTTTTTACAACACTGTTCCAGAACAGTTTCACCCAAATATTCAGATGTGTGCAGCACAATTAATGGAGGACTGTTTCCTGATCCTGGTGTATAGTAGAAACTCCCAATGCCAGGCTGTATCTGACTCACAGACTAGTAAGTACCGTGTTTCATTTAAGATTTGCCACTGATATGAAACACAAGTACATGGGCGTGTAGAGTACGTTTGTATTTGTGGTCGATTTCTAATTCTCTGTAATCACAATGCAACCGAGGTTTTATGTATATAAAAGTATAAGTCATTATAATCAGTATTATGTCCCCATGGGATGCAACAAATGCCTCGTTTATAATGGGTTTTCATGTTTTTTGTTTAGTCGCTT